>UCOK01008858.1:0-17223 GCA_900474325.1 Synergus umbraculus
ATTATATATATATATATTAATGACAAAATATAAACTTCTTAAATACACTCATCTCGCGATCGACGGCACAGCTCGGGTCTTGTGTGCCGTCGATCGGCCGAGATCATAATTGGTCGAGCGAGCACTCTGACGTCACCACTCAGGACATGGTACGCTCGAGGGGGGGGGGACGCAGAATCGAAGAGTGCCGTCGATCGCCGTGCCGTCCATCGCGAGATGAGTGTAAGTTAACCCGAAACATCCAGTTTCGACATAGAAGATCGAGAAGAAGAAGTAACTGCTTTTTCAGAAGCTGAAATGCTTCTAGATGAAATTGAATTGACCGATGAAGAGGAAGACGGAACTCAAGATAATTCGTAAGCGAAACCGACCCCAAAACCCCCCAAAACACAATTCTTACCCAATTCCGTAAACTTTTCAAAATCTTCGCCGCCATATTGGGTCCGCCATTTAGAATTTTGAATTTCTGATTACATATTCGTAATTAGCGACCCTAAAAACCCCAAGGTAACTATTCTTAGCAAATTCCGTAGACTTTTAAAAATCTTCGCCGCCATATTGGATCCGCCATTTTAAATTTTGAATTTTGAATTACATATTCGTAATCAGCAACCCAAAAAATCCCCGAGTAACTATTTTTAGCCAAATTCGTAGACTTTTCAAAATTTTCGTCGCCATATTGGATTCGCCATTTTGAATTTTGAATTTTTGATTACGTATTCGTAATCAGCGACCCAAAAAATCCCCGAGTAACTATTTTTAGCCAAATTCGTAGACTTTTCAAAACTTTCGTCTGTGTCTTATTTTCTGTACAAGTCAAAATCTTAGCATCCATGGAACTGAAAAACTCCAGTTATACTATAATTTTTATTCTCAATGCGTGTTGCATCATTTGTCAGCACAAAAAAATGAAGTATTGTAAGAGCAGGTTAGAAAACCTTAAGAAAATATTATTTTCCTCTTAGACTTTTTAAAATTTTGCATCATTCGGTATAAAGTAATAGAACTACATTTTTAATTTCGAGAAAGAAGTTTGTAAAATAATATATTGAAATTCATATTTCTTCTATATACACTTGTGTTGGTCAAAAAAATCAAAAATTTTTTTTCCATTTTCTTAAAGTACATTCTTTTAAGATTATTTTCTTCAAATTTCATAGAGATCTGAGCACTAGAACCTAAGTTATAGCTATTAACAGCACGCTACCTCCAAGTGTGCTAAGTACAAGTATTCGAAACTTTAAACGCGATTATCTCGGAATGTGATTTTTCAAAAAGGGCCGTTGCGGTGTCCACGATTACTCAAAAACCATGTCACCTATCAATCTAATTTTTTTCAGGCTACTTTATAATAATATTATCTCACACTTGGACGAAGGAATTCCCATTTGAAAAAAAAGTTTTTTTTTGGGACTGAAAAAACTGAATTTTCAGACCCCTAAAATTCGATTTTTTTAGACAATTCTTCACCATTTTGCAAAAATACTTATTTTGACAAATCTTTCGTCCAAGTAGAGTAAAATTATATAAACTAAAGAAAGCTCTTGGTTAAATTGATTGCAGGTGATCCATTTTCGACGTATCATGGACACCGCGAAGGGTATTTAAAAAAAGGTGTTTTGGCTCAACGGGCGTAGTGCCTACAAATGTCAATATTTTTCATTAAAATTTGGGATAAAATATCTTCAAACATGTACAAATAGATGCGTAGTGGTTTCTTCTTAAAAAAATTTACCGTCTTTTCCAAAAAAATTCGTGAAAAAACCCTTTTTTCCAATAATAAGTGTATATAACCCCTTAACGATGCTGAGGATGAATTCTACGATTATCAATTAATAGAGTTTGTAACTCGTGGACCGAAAGGTCAAAGAAAAGTTGATATTGTTCCATCCACTTGGCCTAAATACAATGCTCAAAATGGTAGGATAGAGTCTCCATTCTTACCACCACCATACACTTAAGAGATTTCCGAAATGTTTACTCAGTTTGTTCTGGATAAGCTTGCTCCTTTATAATGTATGTTTTTAAAGATTTTAAAAAACGTTCAAAGAAGACAATGAAGTTTCGAAACTTTCTCTTACACAAGAGTTCTTTTTTATTTTAAAATATATTTAATAAATGAAATTATTTAGACCAAAAGTTCTGTGATTGAAAGTATATTGAAAAGATAATCCGTTAAGGGCATGTAATAATTTACCATAAGAGCAATTTAGTTTACCCAATTATACATTCATAATAATAAATATTTTTAGCTAATAAGAGTCAACAAACCTTCGTGTACATGAGAGGAAGATTTGTTGACTCTTATTCGCTAAAAATATTTATTATTCTGAATGTTGTGACAGAGTGTTTTTCACTTGTCACTTATCCTTGCTGGCACCGGTGGATACTAATTATTAAAATCTGAAGTTCCAGGCGAGAGTCAAAATTCCATAAAGGGGTCACTTTAAGTTGGGTGGAATATTATTGTGAATCATTTTTTATTTCTTTTTTTATGTAACGAGAATATTGTCTTGGCGTGTCAACTTTTACTAAGGTCAAGGTTCTCATAAGGGTTGAGTTGGATTATGGACCGACTCTTTGGATTTCGCAAGGGTGGTGCTCTGCTAGCTTCCAGTTCCTTGGATTCAGCCATCTCTCAGTTAAGGGCTTCAAGAGTCATAGAATGACAGGAGTTTGATCGTATTGTGACGAATGGGTGTACTATTCGATTCTAATCGAATGATATAATTATTATATAATTGGCTAAAACTTGTCAATAGGTTAATTCAAGCGTTTAGATTGGTCAATTCCCTAAATGCTTGTGTATGAGTTGTGTCTCATCAAGAGAATCCTAGTCACTCTTGTTTGGAACGTCGTAGAGTCATGATCGACTGTTATATTTGTAATTAATTTGATTGAGATCTTGGGAAATTGACAAGGAGTTTTCTGAAGGATAGTGTTAATTTCTTGGCAAGCATATTATTTGTTAAATTATTTTGATTTCGTCATTTTGGGTGCTTCGCCAATTTCTCTTAAATTGTTTCATTCATTAATTTTGTACCATTGAATTAATCATAAACATGATTAATTAAGAATTTAATTTTTGTAAACTTCGGCTTGGAGTGTTTATTATATTTTTCAATCCAAACTTTCTTTTTTTATTAAAATAGATCTGTTTCTTTTTTTATTGTTAAATTCTGGTCAGTGTAATTATTAATTTAACCTTACCCACCCTGGTTTAAAGAGTAATTTATATAATTTCTGATTGTTAGAAAATTTTGAGACCAGCAAAATAATTCTATCATAATGTATAATAGGGTAAACTAAATTGCTATTATGGTAAAGTATCACATGCCCTTAAATATAAGTCCCTAATCTTTTTTGGAGTTCCATTAGTGTAATAAATTCATTTTGGTTTATTCATCTACATAAATCTATACATTATTGCATTATTGATCTAAGAAGATAACTCCTAGTATACCTAATATCCTTTGCCAGTACCATTCGTCATAGTACCTTCGGCAAATCACTTCACCCTAATCTTCCTCTCTTGTAGTATCCTACTAGATTGGCAATTTTAGTAATCCACTCTAAGCCAACATCGCCTTGAAATATAATTCTATTTGGCATGCCTAACTACTTCTAGTACAAATATTGATTTTGAAAATGATATCCATACATGTTAGTTAAGATACATCAACCTAATTCTACATTCAAAGTTTAATTTAATGAAGAAGTAATTGCATGTTATGCAGTAAAAGTATACAAAATTTATGGAAACAAGATTAAAAAGTGATGCAAAGTGAAAAGTACAGATTTGTGGATTTTATTATTCTGACTTTTTTGTTTAATTCCCGCACAAAGTCATATACAAAAGGTTAAACTTCCCATGCTAATTATTACAGGTAGATTCCGTGGGAAAAACTGAATCTTCTCTCTTGCTTAGAGTTCTTAAATTTTCGAGAACTTAAATCCTGGTTATATGACCGAGAATATGACAGAATTTATGAGAATTCTCGAGGTAAAACCCGTTTTTTTCTGTTTTTTTTATCTTGAAAGTAAGCTTAGGTTTTTCACTATAAGATTATATATGTAGATCAAAAAGTGAAGAAAGAATGTTTAATTCATGAAAATAAGCGTTGAGTACTTCGGTATGCTCATAGCGCTGACACTCGTATTCAGTAGAGCGCCATGGTAGCTTTAATGGATTGTTTTCACAAATTAAAGATCCTTAATTAATATAGCATCATAGTATATAGCATCGATAAAGGTTGGTTAACGAGTGTAATAAGTCCCGAAGGGCGCAAGCGTGTTTTACATGATAGGTAATTAGATATTAAGCTCTGTGTATAACTGATGCTTGTATATATGTAACATTACTTTTTCTTTTGGCTACATGTGTATGCACGATTGCTATAATTTTCAATATTTTTCAAAAGATAGAAAATAAAATCGAATTAAATTCGATTATAATAGGAAAAAAATTGTAAATAGGAAAGATTGAGGAAGGCGATTATCAATAAGATTTATGATCTCACACAACGGTTAAATTAGAGTCAATAAGTACATTTATTATTCCTAACAAAGACCACCAAAGGTAAATATCTAAACCGTTTGGAATTAATCAATATTTTATAAATACGTGCGGAAATAAAAATTGAAATTACTGATCGCCACGAAATAAATAAACACAAGTGAATATAATGGTCAACTTTTAGATAACGGAATTAATAAACGAGCGTAAAACACATTTCAAAAAATAATATGATAAGCTCTCAAACAATTGGCGAAATCGAATTGACATAAGACAAAGATTAATTAAAATTCACAAGTAAATTGGTAAGACACTTTAAAGATAAATATAAACATCAACAGAATCGAATAATCGACAAAATAGAGCGCAATCGGCGCAGCAAATAAATAATACAAATAATAAATGATAACCGTTACGATACTCATGTACTTGTAGGCATAACGATGTAGAAGAATCGCAGGGGATACCCAAGAAAATGGCCAAGTCGTAGAAAATATACATAATAAATAGGCCATAGGTAGAAAATTAGCAATCAGATGTAGAAATTAGGCCATTAGTAAATAGGCGAAACCAAACTGGAATAAAAAAAGCGCCACACTGAAAAAATAAACAAGCACATAACACTTTCAATAAAAACAATCACTATTTTAGAATAATAAAATAAAGGGAAAGAAGTTTGAAGTTTGAAGTTTGCTCGATGGTCAAGCGAGCAATCAATAAGTAATTGATTTCCTAAATCATACCAGCTGGCTTGTCACCAAGCCTCTTCCCGCTCCCCACTCTTCCGATCAACTTATACAAATCGATTGGCTTTGCTATTCACGCCACACATTTAAACTTATTATAATTTAGAAAAGGGCACATAATTCAAATACACTGCTTCATATACACCCATTCTGCGGAGGAAGATGTTGAATTTGTTTATGAATAAAATAATGTGTTTTTTGCACATCGTGTAGTCCCTATTACGGGAATAGCTCCCGAAACCCGTAGGCATAGGATAGGGTAGATTGGATGGAACGATCCGTGTGAGGTTATAAAATTAGGCTTTTAAAATATCCAGAGAACTGCCCTGTTATATCTAATAAAATCGGGCAGTATCCAAATCCACAAGCAACGTTCCTCTGGACATGGTCCATGGAGCCATTAACACCTCTTATCTAGATATCTATAGTCTACGATGGATTCCAAATGAATGATGAAAAAAAATATTTTTTTTCCTTTATCCTAGTGATAATAGTTTGTGGTGACTTAAAAACACATTCTATACAGAAAATCACAATTTCCTTTATGATGAAGTAATAAATTATA
Source organism: Synergus umbraculus (assembly GCA_900474325.1). Classification (NCBI taxonomy): domain Eukaryota; kingdom Metazoa; phylum Arthropoda; class Insecta; order Hymenoptera; family Cynipidae; genus Synergus; species Synergus umbraculus. The sequence goes on from UCOK01008858.1 coordinate 5,828, forward strand.
TATTAATTAAAATAATTGATGTAAAGTAGTATAAGCTTTTATTTTTATTACAATATAATATAGATAATATTATAATATAATTTAATATAGTATAGAATGTAATACTTCATATAATTATAAATTTTTTTTTACTTTTCCGATTCTGGTCTAAAGTATTTCTATTTTTTGTATTTTTTGGAATTTTTGGCATTTTGACAAGATCTCAATTCTTTCGCGATCATCCTGTTTTCAACATATTTCTTCACCCTGATGAAGACCATCTTAGCATAGGACATTCCCTCAAACATCAATAATAAAAATTCCTTATTGATTTATTAATATTTATTATTTATATTTATTTATAATTATTCATTATTTATTTGTTATTATTGTTATTATTTTAGAATATTATTAACTATATACATGTTTATTTATTATACATACAGAGTGTCTAATAAGTCCCGGGATGGTTGGATATTTCCTCAGGTAAAGTATTTTTCAAAAAAATGAAGGTCATTCCTGAAGTCAATTTCAGCGGGGAATTCAATGGTGACCTTCATTTTGACCTTGAAGTTGATCTTTATGGCTTTTTGAAGATCAACTATGGTTTTTTAAATGGAAGCCCCCTTTTCGTACATCTTTTTTTACCTATGACTTGGATACATACTTGAATGTAGAATTTTCCGCGCTATCGATTGCAGATGTAAAAAAGGGGGTTTCCATTTAAAAAAAAGTTCAATGTCAAAATTAAGGTCACCATTGAATTCCCCGATGAAATTTACTTTAGGAATGACCTTCACTTTTATGAAAAATATTTTACCTGAGGAAATATCCAACCGTCCCGGGACTTTTTAGACACTAGGACGGTCGTTTGCTGAAACGATCCTAATGGGTTTAAACAATTTTTTCCCAAGTAATACATAATTGTGTTATAATTATATTATATAATTACATTTTTGCATTCTGTAATTTTTTCATTTATTATCTATATTTTTACAACTACAGCTTGGTGTATTACTATATGTCGCGAGATAATGTAGTTTTACTGCAATCGGGAAAGTTTTTGTTATACTCTTTAACTAAATGTAGTAGAAATTGTTTCTGATTTTAATCTCTAGTTATTATACTATTAAAATCAGAAATCAATTTTACAGCTCTCTCTGCAAGTGTCGTTGACTACTTTTATTTGGGAAACAATTTGTTTTCCTTTTTTGTACGCTTCATTTCCCATCCAGTTGCAAGCTAATAATTTTTGTTAAAAAAAAAATTAGAAAAAAATTTTATAAAAAAATGAAATTTGTTTAAATAATTGAAATTTACTAAACAATGTTTATTAATATACCATTATAGTCCAATTGTATACATTTTTATAATAAAAAACGAATTTTCAAAAAAAAGTGTTTAAACAAATGTTATTTGTTTAAATATTTGAAAATTAAATAACTAATGTTTTATCAATATACCATTAGACCAAGAGTAAACATTTTTATGGTAAAAAACGAAATTTTCAAAAAAAAAAATTAAACAAATTATATTCGTTTAAATAATTAAAGATTTATTAAACAATGTTAATAAATATTTCAATAGATTAATACTAATAAGAATTATTAAGAAAAACAACGAGGATAAAGTGCTCAGAACGTCAACTTCATGAAAAATGGTAATTTTAGCTTTTAAGGGTAGTTTTCAAGGCCCCCTGGGGGTGTGTTAGGGGTGCAAAACCCATATGTGTGATACATGAAATTCTTTAGTTTCTAAATTCTCTATAAGTTTCTATAATCTCCCGTTACTTATACCTAAACCCTGAAAAATTATTCCAAAAACTCCAAAAAGTGATTTTTCCCCATACAATTTACATGGGAAACTTCAAGTCAAATCCGGCACGTGTTTTAATCAAAATAAAAAAAAAAAAAATATGGACATTCTTTTTTCGGATTTAGAAACGAATTGGGGGGATCGAGACTCTGTAGCATTGAAAAAATTTTTGCAATGCATTTTTGGACCACCCTACTGAGTATACTGGTCAAATGGGTCCTTATATACTAACTAGCCAAATTCTCACCGCTTGTGAGAAACGTCACAAAAACCCAAGTGATATTTAATTTGGTTTAAGATTTTTTATTTAAATATTATATTAAAACTGTATCATTTGATTATTTTTAATATTTTAATGTTTAATATTTCGTGAGTTTTATATAAGTATAATATTTATATTTCTCTCTGCCGGCTGATGGTCGACTGCGCAAATCGACATTTTGGTACCTGTCCAAAACTCCTAGACTAATTTTACACTTTTTACAGGACGTATTTTCTCTGTGTACGGCGCGAATGAGACCAAATTGCGAAAAGTTGACTAGAACTATAAAATGTTGATAAAATGAGCCATATTCTGTTATTCACTGGTTTTTGGGGTCGCTGATGACGAATCCGATATCAAAAATTTCAAAACCAAAATGGCGGATCCAATATGGGTCCACTGTGGTTCCGAACGGAACCTGAGTTTCAGTGACACGCTCGCTACTAATTGTTGTAACTTCGGAAATAGTTTGAATTTGGAAATGATTGAACGCTTAAAATATTCTTAAATGTATAGACAATTTTTCCAAACAAAACAAAAAAAATCGATTTTTTGACAATCTCATGGTGGTGTAACCCCTTAAAGAGAATTATTTTCCACGTTTAAAAATTCGTGGAATTTAATTGCGCTTTTGCTGTGTTCGATAGGGGGTGGTTTTTAGGGGTGCTCGCAATTGTTCTCACCCCCTCTATTATTTTTGGGATTATTAAAGAGAATTTTTCACGTTTCGAAATCCGATGTATTTTATTATGTTTTTGGGTTTTAAGTCGATTCAGTGATGTTCGATGAGTCTTTTCTCACTAAGGATGGTTTTCCACCCCCGTAATTAAAAAGATTGGAATTTTTTTGTATAGAATGTGTTTTTAAGTCACCACAAACTATTCCCACTAGAAGAAGGGAATAAAAAAATTTTTTTTTGCAACACCCACCTCGAAAGTTGCACTTTATGTGCCCCTAAGTTATGTGTAAAGTAGGTCTTTAAAGCTCAGTAACGTCACCGTAGATAATGTACTTTCTTTACGCACGCTGAGGTCACAGGTGTGTGTAAAGTATACCTTTTACGCACAGGTGACAATTTTACACATTTTTCGCAAATTGGTGACTTTAATCACAACCAGATAACTCTGGTAAGCAATTAACCTAGAAGGTACACAATTTATTATATTATTTACTGCAACTTTTTCAGTTGGGTGTTGCAAAAAATAGTGTACGGCACACGTCCGTAAAACAGGTGATAATTACGAATGTGTTTGCACCATTTGCCTACGGCTGGAGGCACTCGTCTACGCTTTTGCACTCGCTTCGCTCGTGCACAAGCTTTCGACTCGTGCTTCTAGCCGTAGACAAATGCTGCAAACTTCATACTCGTAATAATCACCTGTTTTACGCACTTGTATCGTAAATTACTATTTTCATCGTTCATTTGAACGTTCAGAACTATTAATTCTTATAACTTATATCTCATTCTCAATAATAATAATAATTGATTCCTCCATACCATGACACTTCTCCGTGTTAAGTTAGCTTGGGATAAGTTTGGAAAGTATGACTTCCATTTTAATTAATTAATTTAAAATTTTTAAATTATTTTGGTTCTTTTTGGGTTAATTAAATTTATTAAAAAAAACCTGGCGTCCAGTGGCATCTATCTAAATTAAAATAGATTGCCCGTAACCTGTTTGACCTAATATTAACTTTAAAATAAGCACTAATACTTTGAAAAATAGCATAAATATGGAAACACGTATAATATACTGTACAATATACACGTAAAATATTGTAACAATTGATTAGAACGTTGTTATTAGACATTTATCAATTGAGGAAAACTTGATTGAATCATTTTTAAAATATTGCAAAGTGTTATGACTATAAAGTGTTTCTTCTATGAGAAACAAAGAGAGAGATATAAATTAATGAAAGTTGATAAAGTTAATCAACCATTAGAGTCATTATAGCAAAGTAATCATTTGTAAGGCTTAAACTCCAGTAGTTTATCGAAGCGTGACAGTGACCCAGCAATTGTATAGAGTGAAGTAGGTTCCTAAGGAACCCCGTGACTTGTGTTTGTTTATTTTGTCGTAGGACTCGTAAGAGAGGGAGAGCTGGTCGTTTGTCAGCGATGGCCTATTTATATCGGCGCACTAGGGACACAACTTCTACCAGTTCAGTGACAAATGGGTATAGGCTCGCGACTTCGTATTCTGAGCTCGTGCCACCAGTTTAGGCGTCACAATCCCATAAGAACACGACTACCAAAGCATAGACTACGCCATAGTAGTCTCATTTCTTAAATTTCTTCAGTTTCGACTCTTTTCCAAATTTTTACAGACGTTTTCCATGTCTGTTTACACGCCACATGTTTTACCAACATTTTGTAACAAGTTGCCATGTAACTTGTCAAATAGAATGGGGAAAAACGTCCGAAAAATCCATTAAGGGCGTTGGATATTCGGGACTTGTAACTTTTTTCGGGTACCCCCCATTTTCATTACAGCCCTGTCCTCTGAAACACATGAGAAAAGATATGGGGAGTTTGAAAGACACATCTTGAATGTACAAACAATTACCGCTATCGCCTCGTGAGCGCGCTAATAAATCGACTTCCCCTGCCGTCCTACCTCATCACCTGTCGCCATTCATCGTTTAGTTGACGAAAATTTTATAAGTATATTCCTTTCTTCTTTCGTATCGGGTCATGAAATTCACGTCGTAATAATAAAGTTTAATTCCGTCAAAAATTTTTTACATTGCGTTTTTTTGATTTACAGTTTGAGTTGTGTCTATAAAAAAACATTCAAGTTGTGTGTTTCAAACTTACCATCTCTTTTTCCCGGCATTTCTTCATGCTACTAAATCGACTTCCCCTACCCCCCTACCTCACGTCATCTTACATCGTCGTCGTAATAATAAAGTTTATTTCCGTCAAAAATTTTTTACATCGCGTTTTTTTGATTTACAGTCTGTGTTCTGTCTATAAAAAAGCATTCAAGTTGTGTCTTTCAAACTCTTTTGCACCTATTCCGATAGCTCATTCAACAACGTTGAAGAAAACGTACGAGAATTTGGCAATAGTCTTGGAAAAAATTAATTACTCAGAACACTAATGGAAAGTCTGTGGCGATCTTAAAATTGCAAATCTGATTCTGGGACAACAATCAGGCTTTATAAAAAATCCCTGTTTCTTATTTTTCTGGGATAGTAGAGACAGAAAGAATCACTATGTACGAAAAGAGTGGCTAAGAAGAACAGAATTCCATCCAGGGACCAAAAACATCATCCGCGAACCTTTAGTAGATCCATCAAACATTTTGCTTCCACCCCTTCATATCAAACTTGGTCTCATGAAGCAGTTCGTCAAAGCTCTGGACAAGGATGGTGAATGTTTCGAATACTTAGGGCAGAAGTTTCCGGGCATAAGCGATGCCAAACTAAAAGAAGGTATCTTTAATGGTCCGTAAATTCGCACTTTGTTCAAAGATGACAAATGTGTCACAGAAATGAATCGTGACGAAATCGATGCATGGACCAGTTTCCAAAAAGTCTCAGAGAATTTCTTAGGAAATCAGAAAAGTGATGATTTCGAAAATTTAGTTCAAGTTTTATTGGGAAACTTCAAGAAGTTGGGTTGTTTTTATGAATTTTAAATCACATTTTCTACACTCTCATCTTGATTACTTCCCAGAAAATCTGGGAGACTACAGTGAAGAACAGGGTGAACGTTTTCATCAAGATATTAAGGAAATGGAATTTCGGTATCAAGGAAAGTGGGATGTAAACATGATGGCAGATTTTTGTTGGATGCTTAAAAGGGACACCGAAATAAAGACGCAAAAGAGAAAGAGAAATCCGTTACATAGATCTTTTGAGGACAAAAGTGTTCACTACAAAAGAAGAAAAGTGTGAATTTTTGTAATAACACGAAATACTAGTCATCGCCTCTCAAACGACTTGATTGACTTCAACTGGACCTTCAAATGTGCGTGACTCTGACATGCTGCGGTCCAATGGACCTCGAATTTGGACTCAGCGACCTTCAAAATGTATGAAAACTGTAGTCAAGTTCCACGAAGACACATTTTCGTATTTTTGCAATCGTCATTCGAACTATCAAGTTACTAACTTAAATTGACGTAGAAATACCTTTAGGATCATTATAAAAATAAAAATGAATACCATATCTGGACGTAAAATTTCCCGCTATTTCAGAATTTGAAGTCAAAAATTCACTTTTTTAACATTTTAAAAATTTGACCTTGAATTGACCTTGATGCAGACATGATGGAATCAACCGGATTCCAGATTCGGATTCAGCGTCCGTTAAAACCATAGAAATGATAGTCACCTTCTGTCAATCGATTTTTTTGCCGATTTGACTTTCAAATGCCCTTAAATTTGACGTGATGGAGCAAAACGGACTCCGTATTCGGATTCAGCGCGTCAAAATACATACGAATATATGGGTCCGGTTTTTGGACATTACCCCTTTTTTTTGTGTGCCTGTGTTATATATGTTTCTTATATGAGTGCCAACATTGATTCCAAGGCCTAGTAGCATTATGACAAACTTATATTCCGAGAAAAAAAATCATATTCTCATAAAGTGTCGCTTTTCCTGATTGTTGACTTATATAAATAATTATTCATGCTACAATTCAAGAATCCATTCTATAGACGGTCTGATACAACTATTCCCAAATATTAAAAAAAAAAACGTCCAAATCGGTTGAGAATTGTTAGCTGTAGCCGATTTTGAACAAAAAAACACCGATCCGCAACACTGTGCGACACGACGGTCAGAGCTGACGCGAGAGTACATAATCGAACATATCTCGAAAAGTATTTCGCCCACCACTCTGAAATTTTTATCAGAACTGCTGTAGACTATGATGTAAATTTGTACCAAATTAAAGCAATTTCGCGAAAACCTCTTTTGAGATAATGACATTTGTTTAAAACAATTGCAAATTTTTCATATAAATAAACAAATTATTTTATTGCATTAAAAGGTACTCGAAAGGGACAAGCAATCAAGTTCTTCAGTAGATACCGTTTTCTTCTACAGAATAGTTTAAAAGGAATAAATATTTGAAAAAAAAGTTCTTTTTCCGATTTCGTGACTTTAAGAATTAATATCTCAACAATTTCGCATATCATATCAAAATGAAAAAATACGTATCAGTTTATTTTGTTTGTAGAATAGAAAAAAAAATCTGCCCGCTTGCAAGCGTCGCGACGTTTGCACCTATTTGTTTTTAAATTACTACAAAATGGAATGGAATGCAAACGAAAACTAATTTACTTAAGGTTCTATCGACCTTAAGGAGTACATTCTCATCAGGGCACTCGCGCTTCGCGCTCGACTCTGTTTAACAATATTTTTCATGATTAAAACGAAAACTACTCATCTTATTGAAAAATGGCCAAAGGAGAACTTGTAGATCTTTTTAAGGCCAATAATTATGTTTCTTATCATTTTCTCTGTATCTCGCGTTATTTGGCTTCTAATTCAAGTTTTGTTTAATTTTTTTGGATTTTCAAAATATAAGTCTTTCAATTTTTTTTTATCCAAAAAAGTCATTAAGAAAAATTGTTCGTCTTTTTGAGTACTACGAACATCCGTCATTAGAATTTTTAAATTAAAAAAAAAAGTGGTTTCAAAAATTTTCAAAATGCTCTAACTTTTTAAATTTTTATCCAAAATGGCTGGCCAACGAACTTGACCTTCATTTTAGGATATTAAAAGAGTATACTAAAGAACAATCCAACCGGTCAATTCTTTCGAAAGTTATCGTGCTCACAAACTAAAAATCTACAGACACACAGACAGACAGACAGACAGAAACATTCGTAAAAACATGTTTTTCGGGTTCAGGGGGTCCCAAAACGTGGACATTTGATGAAAACTGGGGGGGTCAAATTTTACACAAATCTAATACATTCTCTCTGATGAGAATGTAAAAAATATTTTAGACGAATCTATGCATTAGGGGTAAATATCTCGTGGAATGACCCATATATAATATTTAAGTGAAAAAGCACTTTTGATACAATTGTGAAATAAGAGAAATTATTACTTTCAATAAATAGTATATTCGTTCAATATTGTTGAATGAAATAAGATATTGAGATAAAATAGAAATATATATTCCCATAGCAACTACTATGATGAATTTGACTATCGATGTAAGAGCTATACATTGAGACATGGTATATTTTATACCACGCACATTTAATTAGTTTTACGAAAGTTATCTTTTCTCTCCGCAAATAAACTTTCAGCACAGAGTCACTCTGGTTACTTGTATGCAACTGATCGGCTGATTGGAGCACATGAGCTTTTGAACAGTCAGCTGATTACAAATTAATGAAATCATAGATTTCCATATTTTACCTTCGTGCTGGATTTCATCATATCCATGAGTAAAACTCAAGAAAATTCTCTGCATTCTCAACACCTAAAGGGCATTTTGAGTTTAAAAAAATTACATTCGATATCAAAAATTCCCCAGCAAAATTTCAGAGGATGATGGAAAACGCGTTGTGAGGACTAAATGGGAGAACATGCATGGTTTATTGTTATATTGTGATATTTAAATTCTCGATAGAATAGCAGAACCAAAATTTAATGACTCTATTCGAAAGACTACGCCAGACCGGTCTCAATCTTCAACCCAATAAGTGTAAGTATTTTAAACGTGAATTAGAGTAGCTAGGTCACATGATTACCGAGAATGGAGTTAAACCAAACCCTGCAAGATCACAAGTAGTTGCAGAATTTAGAATCCCAAGGAATGCTACAAAGATCAAATCATTTTTAGGACTCACTATTATATTTCAGAAATGTTTATCCCATTATCCTTTTCAGGGGCAGTGGGGAGTATATACATAGAACTAAAACATATTTTTTTCTCAGAATTTTCGGCAGGCTAGTTTTTTTGAAAAAAATTCGGGTGTTATTCGCAAATGAGAATAAAATAATTGAAAGATTAAAAATCAATAAAAATGCGGCAGATCAAAAAAATTACATCAATGAACAACCAGAGTGAGTTCAAAAATTTTTCATTTAAAAATTAAAAATTTGACGTGAAAGTTTCACTTCTCTTGCACAGTTCTAATATCACTCTGGTTATTCATTGTTGTAATTTTTTTATGTGCCGAATTTGTATTGATTTTTAATCTTTCAATTACTTTATTTTCATTCGCGAACAACACCCGAAGTTTCACTTCTACCTTATGTTCTTTAACACACCATTTTTTTTTCTGTCCTCCAATTGCTGAGATTAGGTTCCTTTGAAAAATGTGAATTTTTAGTCCTGAAATCTTTTACATTTTTAGATACTTTAGCGTTAGAACATAAAAATATAGTTTAATTAATAAAATTCTTTATAATAATATTATACATAAATAAACAAACCAAAAATCCCTGAAAGGGTTAAGTTCACGTTTAATGAAAGGGTTAAATCATTACTAAAATTGTTTATCTTATTTGGGAATTTGAATAAGGTCCGGAAAATATCTTCCGCAGTTGTATCGCATCCTGACACGCATCAAATTCTCATAACTGACATGGATGTTTTGATGAACATATGACACAATTCAATGTATTGAAAGTTTCGTAGATCTTGAAGTCAGGTTCGAGAACTTCCGCTCGAGATCGCTTTCTCTTTCACTAGCCCATTCTTTATTTACTCTATCCTTTACTAGCGCTATGTATATCATACTATCGATTTATCGATTTATTCGTATAATAAGTTGGAAATAGCGATTTTTTACGAATTATTCTGTCTCTGATTTCATTATTTGTTCTGCGGCGAAATTCGGATATCAATGGTTTTATATAGGTTTTTGGGGTCGCTGATTACGATTCAAAATTCAAAATGGCGGAATTCAAAACGGAGGTTGTTGTAGTAAATATCTCGCCATTGCTGGGGAACTTTACCACTGATCTCTATAATAACTGGATAGCCCATGGAACACACTTTTTTTGATTTATAGAACGCCATTTTGTTTTGGAAATTTTTGCACTTCGGGAAACTTCGTGGCTTGTTTCGGCAACATTCGGTTCGATAACATTCGGGTTCGGCATTATTCGGTTCGATATTCGAAAATAAATTCAGTTCTTCGCGCTAAAATTTAAATTACGAAAGTTACATTGATTCTCGAATATCGAACCGATAATACTTTAAATTTCGCGCGTAGCTAAGATAATCTCACCCGCCGGACAAGTTTACATGCGTCTAACGGCTAGTTGGCTACGCCAGCTAGACGATTTCTGCCGATAAAATGAAAGAACATAGCGAATACTTGGAAGAGACTGAAATTCCAAGTGACGGAGAGTCAGTCGACAGTATTGAAAACAGGAAGATGAGTATTCCGATACAGAAGACGTTTTACCAGATAAATCACTGGAATTCAATAATAATAATATCGAAATAGATGAAAATTTTAAAATAGATTACGACGAGTATGACGAACTTCCTCTGAGTAGTCGCATAACGAAAATAGATGGAATATGGGAGGAACAAATCAGACAAACGTTTGATCCACACTTTACTCAACACACATGCTTCTAGTTCTAAGGCCCATCTCGAGATTCTGTCATTCACATCTTTTTTATCTAGAGTTTGTTTCAGCGAATTACAATCGGTAAGTATCTTAAATTTAATGCCTTGCAGCTATACTTTAAATCGCCGGAGAGCGTAAATGATAGCAAGGGTTTCCAAATCAAAACTGTGATACCTTGTTTCGTAATCCGAAGTTCTTTTCGAAAAGTAAAAGATTGGGTGTAGTTGTTTGTCCGCCTTAAGGTAAATCCACACAGCGTCTCTAACTCTAGTTCCGCGCGTTAATTTTTTCCGCGCGTAAAATTGGTGTCGCGTCTCCACCACCTTACCCAAGTCGTGTCGCGTTCCAAGTCGCACCCATTTACCGCATTCTCAATCAATTAAAAATGTTCCAAAAACGTCTTTGGAACATTGTATGTTTTTAGAACGATGTTTGGCCTGACTTATTGCTATCGATAATAGTAATTTTTCTAACACAGAGTTTCTCAGTGTACGGACAATTTCCGACGGTGGTGTAACTCTATGTCTACAAATGATTCATACTTAGTATATTTGTTTAGTGTCCTAAAATAAATCTCCATCTTTCTACCTTTCTGTATCCTTCGTCTATCCACACCAATCTTTTTATTCCTTTTGCAATCCATGCATGCAAAGTGTACACTTGGGAGGGATAGAAAATCTCTAAAATCTCTATCCTTTTCTATATTTTTACTTCCAACAGGGATGTTAAAATGCACACACAAATCCATTTTAAAATTCACGTAGTAATATAA
>UCOK01008859.1:0-14405 GCA_900474325.1 Synergus umbraculus
ATATTAATTATTTATTAAAAAAGGCAGAACAATATAATAAAGAAATTCAAAACAGAATTAATTTTTCTTTTTTAAACTCTTTAAAATTACTCCTCAATAAAACTAAGTGTTTTTTTCTTCTAACTGCACTTCATATTAAAAATACACAGTCATAAAAAATTCCACTTGGACCGCAAATTGCTCTTTGCAAATTCTCTTCGACATCCTGTGAACACCAACATTTTTTTCCCGTTCTTAAACACTGTATCGACCAAGTTCTCTACCAAGTCACGGACATAAACAAATACTATAACCCCATTAGTGAATTTAGAATTGTCAAAACTGACATCCGCTCTGAATTTTGACAAAAAACTGAAGTTTGATGAATATGAATTGACGTGAAAGTGAAATCAAAGTGAAATCAAAGTGAAATGAAATTACTCAATCGCTCCACTTATGTAAAATTGAATCTATATTGAAATGTTGACAATTGTATGTCAAGGAAGGGATTAAATTGACTGTAATTTTCACGATCGCCTTAGAGAATTAATTTGACTTCAAATCTATCACTCTCGATAGAATAAAAATGTGCTCATTTTTGACAGAATTAAATTGACTTCAAATCAATCACGTCCATCAGAATTAAAACGTGTACATTTTTGGTTACGAGATTTAACAGGATTGAAACGATAACAAATGTAAATCGGTAAAATAAATTGCAGTGTTTTCATTCAAAAACGATATTGGTTGAGATTAAAGGAGTTGAAAAGTCGCCCATATTCCAACTTATTTCTTTCTAGTTCAATAATCAACTCCTTCTTACCGGGTGGCCACCGCAAGTGTGGCGCAGTGATCTTAAAGTAGCGCGAAATTTAAATGTTTATACATTCTTCAATGGTTTTTTAATGCAAAGTCATTTGTCGGTACGTAGGTCCCTTAACCTCTAATCGGTGAAATTTTTTTATTGTTTATAACATTTTGATATTACTAATACTGTGTGGTGGGAACGAGTTTTCGTCATGTCGAACGCATATTGTGTGCGGCAGTGTACGAACAATTCGTATTTAATTCAAAATAAGATTTTTATTTCACCTCACGAATTAATTAATTAATTTTTTGACAGTGAAATTGATGTCTAAGTTACTAAAATTTATTTCATAATAATAATAATAATTAATTGTATGTTAAAAGTATTTATTAGTAAACTTCTTAATATAAAGTTTCTTTGATTAATATTTAAATTTTGCGCTACTTTAAGATCATTGCGCGACACATGCGGTGGCTACTTTCTGAAATATGAAAAGCTTCAAATCGCGAATCAAAACCCCCACCACCGGAGTTTCCGGACCTGTATGTACGACCGTGCGCCCGAGAGATTTCGTGGATCGGTAGATGAGTGTATTACAAAATTATTCATGATTTTATACTTCTCAAAACATCAAACGCGTTTATCTCAAAACTAAATTTTTCAAATTGACCGGAAACATTATCAATTTTCAGACGATTTTTTAAGCATACTAGAAAAAATAAAGTATTTATTGTAATATACGAAAGTAGCACTAACGTATGTCATCTTACCTCAAGTAGCAGCTGTAATGGTGCAATTGGATTTAGCTCATTAAAATCTGTTAGCGCTTGCGTCACACTTCTAAAAAATTGCATTCTCGTAGATACTGAAAAAACATATTACATGAGTATTATTTAATAAATTGAAATTAAGTAATTGAATTTAAGGGATATTCAAATATATTTTCTACTTTGACATAAAAACATCCAAAAATATAATAAGAATTTTCCTAAAATGAAAACAACATTTTAAAATATAAAATTTTTTTATATTATAAAGAAATGGAGACCATCTAAATTTGGACAAGCGTTTATCCAAAACTTTCCATTCCGTATGTATTATTTTTACTTTGCCATAATATGTATATAGTCCAGTCAATAAAGACACAAAAAAGGCCTTGCGTTGTAAAAGGTCAGAAATAAATGAAAATTGGCAATTACCTTCATTTTGGGACCCTAAAAATCCCCTAAAAAGATCACAAATTGGGTGTGCGGAAAAAAATGGTAACAAAATTTTTGTTTTTTAGAAATATCTCGTTTGAAATGCACTTTAGGGCAAAAGTAGTTATATAAAAAGTTGTAGAGCACACAATTTACTATCACTTCTTTTATAAAGAAATTCTTCTCATATTAATATTTTACAAGTTATGGCACAGAAAATCGGAGCACTCTTTTGCAATTTGCAAAAAATATAAAATTATTTTGAAAGCTGAAAGATTATTTATTTTTATCGTTATTATATTTCTATTATATTAGATATTTATAAGTATTACAATATATCACTAATTTATAATATGATGTATATTGTATACACACGTACACTCACACACGTAAATGTGCAAGTATCTATGAATTTATCGTTATGTATGGAATATTCTTTACTTGTTTCCTCATCACCCATGAGGTAGAATAAGTGATACGTTTTTTTTAACGTGGTATACAAAGTAGGCTTAATCCACAAGGTTTTCCTTTTAGAAAAGCAGCAAAAAATGTTGCGTTTCAATGTTTAAACTTTTGGTTTTGGTCTTTTCGAACACATGCGTGTGTCTGGTAAACTTATTTTTGAAGGCCTAGATGGACCAGGTTGGTTAATATCTTCCTGAAGGTTAGCAGGATTTTTTTAGGATCAACTTCCTCTTCCTCAGCTTGTTCTTTTCCACCTTTCTCCTCCACCTCTTCTTCTTTTTTTGTTCTTCTTTTGACAGTTATGCTGATATTTTTTGAAGCATGTTGATGAATCAAAACTTCTCTTCATATTCTGACTCCTCGTCAAAGTCTGATAAAATTTCGCAAACGCTTTCGCAGAAGTTTCCATTGCAAAACGAGCAGATTATGGAGCAATTCAAACCTGCTTTCCTGCAGCCACATTTCGAACTGCATTCTGTTTTTCATTTAAAGGAAATAAACTGCCACAATTCTTCTAGAGCAGGATCTTTTTTGGTTGTCCATGTTGACTTCGCTGCCATCTTCATTCAGTATAATCTGGGTTGATTATCACTAAAGTTGTTTCCGCATCACCTCATGGTTGATGCGGATACAAGTTGAGAATATTCCATACATATCGATAAATTCATAGATACTTGTACATGTATGTGTGTGAGTGTATGTATTATAACCCTGGATTATTTTTGAATGAATATATGCGATCGTTAATAATCAAAGGTTACGTGGCACCTCAACTAATCTTTACTAAGGCGATTATCTGAATATTCTTAATTATTGGACGCCAGGTTATTTTATTTAAATGTTGGCTATCTAAAATAACCAAGCGAACTTCATCCCACGATTAGAAATTATTATAATGAAATTACATTATTTATTCATCCTGACTAACCCAACACAGAGGGGGGTCGAGGTAAAGGGAATTAATTAATTTGTAATTGAGAAATGGTTATTAGTTTAAATATAAAAGTCATAAGTTTATTCACATGAAATAAAAATATTTATTGGGTAAAACGAATTACAAATACAAAAATGTTATATTTTAATATATTAGAGGTTACAGATCTAGTTCAATATATGTAGAATGTGTGGTTTAAATTTCATAATGATCGGTCGAATAGTTTTCATAAAATCCTTGGTACCGTTTTAAAAACGCTGTTTTGAGAAAAACGCGTTTAAAACAATCACAATGCAATAAAATAAATTTAAAAAAATTTTTGTCCAACACCCGCGAGGAAAATGCTGTCTGCTTATTGTCCTTCTCAATTCTGTCAACCTTTCATACTCGTGTTTTGGAAATTTAGAATACAAATGACAGCTTTGTTTCGAAATGAATCGCGAATTTCGTGTTGGGATTTCAAAGATGAAATTCAAAACTCGACTATTTGTCGATTTTTTTTATTAGTGTCGGTGTTGTGCCTAAAAAAATATGAAATACTTGAGTGCGTCTGACACTTCGTGTCACTTTTACGGGACTGGTCTGCTATGTCTGCATATGCTTACGTAGGATCGAACTTAGAATCAATTCCGAAAATTTCTATTTTCACGGATTTCCAAGTCCGTTTATCCAAAGCCCTTTAAACGAAAAATATCCATTTTTCATAAAAATATTTGCAGTTTATGGGTGTTGGAGCCTATTTTAATATAACAACTGCCCTCCGCTCGGGTCATAACACTTCTACGACAATTGGACAATGATCACTCCATGAATCAAGAAGTGAAATGCTATTTGGTCCTACATTTGAAAAATAAATTTCCTGCAACAAAATCTTGAAGTGATCTGCAAATTATAAAACGAATTATAATTAAAAATTATAATTATAATTAATTATAAAAATGGTTTACATTTTCTGTTCCGTCGTCGCAATACTTTTTATAAACCTAATTTTATTATTTAAAATCTTCGCGCGGTTGTAGACCAATCAAGCGGTAGAATAAAGGAGAAGCGCTCCTGCGCATGAACGGCGTTGGCAGCACACATTCATTATTACATTCTATCATAATCGATCGTGCCGTGCAGAGCTCTCGCGCGCGTATATCTCTTATCGCATGCCATTGCGCATAAAAAAGCCTGTTCTCACCTAGAGTTCGGAAACCATTCGACTCTGTTCGATCGGAGATCCCTTGTCGGATCAACAAATCTTATCAAATCAAACAACCACGTGTGTGATGCCAACGCCGGTTCTCGCGTCTCGTTTTGTGTTAAAGTTTCAGTTATCATTTCTAGAAAAAGTAGCAAACCCTCGTGGTGAATTCTACATAGAATTCATCTTTTTAGATTGCTACGCGAGCAAGTGTACATGAGTCAAATGACTCATTACGCGTGAAATTCATACCATCAAAAATTTCAATAAAAGGGTTTTTATGCCATCGAGGTTTTTTCCCTAAAATCTGTGTTTTCATTTTATTAATTTCCCATCATCTTAATCTTGAATAATTGCAAATCCAGTGTTTTAACTCCTTTCTTGTGTGCAAGTTGTAAACTGCTATTTGCTAAAATATATTAATTCATTAAATTCATAACTAGGTGGGTGAACCATTTCAGGCAAAACCATCCCAAAATTATACATTTTCCGCTCGGTTCTTTTAGAACTAGAATTAGAGGTGAAAGAAGTTTCCCGTCAGAAGATAGTAGTGATTGGATAGTGTAACTTTGGCTCGTGGGCGAAATAGACTGGACAACGAATTCCATCTTTTTTTTTCCTTCAACAGCCAAAGTTCTCGCGGAATGAATTTCCAAATGAAAGCCAATTTTATCTGAATTATAAAGATTCTGTACTCCAACTAGATTTAATTATAATAGTTAATGTATTTTAGGGGTAGTAAATCCCCCCAAATTCTTTTTTTTTCTTAAAAATACATAAATACCTTCATCCTCGTTTTTATATGTAACATGTATTTTTCTTAAATGTTTTTGCTCAATTTTAGATTTGTTTTGTAATTTTATACATAATTAGGGGGTGGTTAAACACCGTGTAATTTTTTAATTGTTGTTGAATGTACTCTATTTCACTTCCATTGTTATAAAACTAATTTTTCAATTTTACGTTATTTATCTTTGTTCACGAGCGTTAAAGGGAAGGTAGTTAATAACTTTGAACTTATTTAATCTAGAACAAATTATTTAACCCTTTAACAGCCAGTGGGACACATACGTGGGATGTATGTGTCCCACTGGCCGTTAAAGGGTTAATAAGACATTAGAGATATTATTGAAGAAGGTATCTTTTTACTGTTTGCTTGTATGATCAAGACTGAGACAGTTTGTTGATTCGTATACTCATACAATCTAAATATAATAGACGTACAGAAGTGTTGTATAAATGTGAATTATACGTGAAAAAAATAATTTGGAGTTAAATTATCTTACTAAATTATCTAATCGACAGAATTTAAGAAAAATTGATGGTTTAAGTTGAGTCTATTCTGAACATTCCGCTCGCCTCGTTTGGACGAAATTATCACAAATAGATAAATAAGAATTACATTTGTTAGCGAACAAGAAATTTATAAATGAGAAGAGAGAGAGGAAATGCGATAACGCGTAGCACGTATCGTCATAGTCAGTCTGTGTCTGACTCTCGGAACGAGAATTTGAAAAGTTTTGGTTTTTGAGCTCTAACGAAGAGTCTCATACGGAGCGGTTGTTTGATGTTGTTCGAGCCTAGAGAGTACGCATTGTGCGATTAAGACTTTAGATTATGTATTTTTTTATTTATTATATTCATTAATATACTCATTTAATTTCAAATTACTTGAATGTGTTTTACGAATCTCACTGCTCCCTTTTCAATTCTCCCTAACTCACGATCGTCATCCCTGACATTTGACTTTTTCTATTACATTAGTTTATCAAAAAAATGACACTTAAAAATTCACTAAGCGACATTCATAGCTCTCGGAAGGAGACACAATTTCACGACAGGCCTTTTTAGAACACCACTTTTTGTTCAAATGGACACTACCCGAACGTGTTTGTCGGATCCTGGATGAAGCTAGATAACACGTCCAAGAGCCCACTTAGTTGGCGGCAAGTTTTCGTCACGAATGAGAACCAAATCACCAATCTCAAGAGTTGGATATGGTGCTCTCCATTTTGAGCAAGGTTGTAGTTGCTTGAGATACTCTGATGTCCAACGTTGCCAAAAATGTTCTCTCATCTATGTTCTCTCTGTTGACAACGAGAGAGTCGATTTATGGGGACATCAAGCATTGTCGGCTCTGGGATCTGGTTTAGAGGCTCACCGATTAGAAAACGTCCTGGAGTTAGAGCCATAAGATCATCAGGGTCAACAGTCATAGCTTGAAGCGGGCGTGAATTGAGGCAAGCTTCTACCTGAGTCAAGAACGTAGCCATTTCCTCAAAGGTCAAGGTTCCGTCTCCGATAACACGCTTAAGGTGATGTTTAGCGGACTTCACGGCTGCTTCCCACAAACCCCCAAAATGAGGAGCTCCTGGTGGGTTAAATCTCCACCCAGTCCCGTCTGATGCAATGATTGAAGCGATCAAGTGTGATTCCTTAGATGCTTAAGCGAAGAAGGATCGTAGTTGAGCATCAGCTCCAATAAAGTTGGTTCCTTGGTCACTGGAGAGTGTCGCACAAATGCCTCGACTTGACGAGAAGCGTCGGAAAACAGCTAAAAAGCATTCAGTTGTGTAGTCTGATACAGCTTCGAGATGAACTGCTCGAGGGGAACAACACACAAAAATTGCGATGTAACCTTTGTATGATTTGTGTCCACGACCTTTTGTTGTTCTCAGATAGACCGGTCCAGCATAATCCACACCTGAATGAAGAAATGTGTGAGTAGGTGTTGAACGAATAGCTGGAAGGTCTGCCATAAGCTGCTGTAACTTAACAGCTCGGTGTCAAAGACATGATAGACATCTGTGAATGAAGGCTCGGACAACTATGCGACCTCATAGAATCCAATATTTCTGTCTCAGGGTAGAAAGAGTCAATTCAGGAAATGCATAAGATTTTAAGTGCAGATGCAGTTTCTCACTTGTTACTCCGAATAGTCCCGGGGGAAACACTTTAAGCACAAAGCTTAATCACACAACTCCCACCATGACTACCACGAATCAAAAGAATTGCATCAAAAAAGTTATGAGAAATTTAACACTCGCAAAACAACCAGAATGCACGAAAATCTATATCCGGCTCGAAGGACCAAAAATGTTCACGAGCGTTAAAGGGAAGGTACAGAAGTGTTGTATAAATGTGAATAATACGTGAAAGAAATAATATGGAATTAAATTGCCTTACTAAATTATCGAATCGACAGAATTTAAGAAAAATTGATGATTCAAGTTGAGTCTATTCTGAACAATTTTTCTTCTTCACGAGGAAACTTTCCCAGAAGGTTTGATTGAAATCGATTTGATGAATCTGGATCTAAATTCAAAATATTCCATTTCGAAAAATCCAAGATGACGGAATTTAAGATTTTTGGAAATTTTGATGGTTGAATTTTTAAAATTTTGAATTTTGGAAATCTGACTCCGAATTCGTAATCAGCGACCTCTAAAATCGTCTAAGGTGCTTGTGACTGTAAAATTTGTTTCTTAGAAAAATGTTTACCGCAAAGGGTTAAACTGCCAGGATTCACTCAAAATCAAACATTAGATGTTTTTCCAACAATTATTTAGATACATTGTTTATTAAACATTATTATTTATTATTTGACAGATTTATATATAATTGTAAAACAGAAAAAGATGCAATTTGGATTTTACTTGAAAGTGTCATATGGGGCGGAATGAGTCACTGTTCTGGGGCGAAATGAGCCACCTTTTCATAAACCAACATAACCTCTTCATTTGCAAAATTTCTAATTTTTCTTTCAAAATATATGAAAGATATATTTTTTTATTTAATATGTTTTTATATAATATAATATCTTCTATAAAATAATATATAATAAGTCTTAAAATTAAGTGACACTTCCCGCCCTAGGCATGGGGAGATATGAGCCAAACGCACTAGTCTTGCATTTTTGTTTCTAGTATCGCAAATTAGTTCTTTTTTACCTTAATCTTGGTAAAATTATTATTAAAAATGTTTCTGGAATATATAGAGCAAATTAATTTTAAGCAGTAATTTCAGATTTTAAACACTAGAATTAAAAAGATAACTATGCCCATCCCTCCCCGGTCTACCCTATGCTATTTGATTGGAATGGAGAACGAAGGCGTTTTGGTTGACGAACGAGTGATCTATGAAGTTGTGATTGCCGTTTGACGAAAGAGCTAAGTTTCCATGACAATTAGGGATTGCTTTGCCTTTTCTGCTTCGACAGATCATTTGTCATCTGTCTTTTTTATATTCTCAATTATTCGTTCCCTTTGATGTTTATATTTGTCCATGAATTGTCTCGCACATTTACTCTCGATTTTTAATTAACCTTTGTATTATCCATTCGATTTCGCTGATTTATTTGAGAGCTTCTCGTATTATTTCTTAAATGTGTTTCACGCTTATGTTTTATTAATTTCGTTATCTTAAATTTGTCGATTATATTCGAAGTTATTATTTATTTTGATGCGATCGGTTATTTCAAATTTTATATTTGCTTGTGTTTATCAAATATCGACGGATTTCAACGGTCTAGATGTTTACCTTTTACGGTTATTGTTCGAATAATAAATGTATTTATGGACTTTTAATTGAATCATTGTGAGATCCCTATTTACAATTTCATTCATACTATATTACAATTTAATTTGATTTTGAATTCTATCTTTAGACGAATAGTCTTCATAAATATACAAATTAAACTATCGAGCATACGCAATGTAACATGATAAAAAAAGTAGCGATACACAGTCCAGTAGAATTTCGGAGTTATTTTTCACAAGATGTATTCAATGATATTTTATATTACTTATAAATATTAGGGTGGCGCTTATTTACCAAATGCATTGAATATCGGCTCATGTCCCGGGAATCGTTTATTTGTACCATAAAACTATGAAAGCAGCTGCGAAACCGAATTTAAAAAGCGTTTAACACGTTTCACTTTACAAAAAACGTTTTTTTCAAATTTTTCATACTCCTAAGCTGTCCCTTCTTGGTCTGTTCTTCTTAGGGGCCCCTAATCTATTGAGATCGTTTACGTGGATGATAAAAGTGTGCACAGTAATGGTATAGAGGTGAAAAAAAATTTTCTGACATCAATAGAGCTCTTTTATACATTACAAAAATTCACAAAAACGTAATTTTTTTGCGTTTTTTCGACTTTATTGATCGATCATCAATATTTAAACCCCAAGTAAGCTTTTCTGCGAGAAAGTAGAGATCAAGAGCTTTAATTTTCTTTGTTTTTGAAGTTTCTAAGTTACCGAGATATCACTGTTCAAAATTGGTAACAAAGGCGAAGCATGAAATTTGTGAATCGGACAAATCACCGGGCTGCACAGTTTTTTATATTTTTAATACTCTGAAAATTTTTCTCATTAGAACTCAAGTTTGATGCAAAAGAATTGGCGGAAGAAAAAAAATTTTTGACATGTCAAATTATTTATTATAAACAAATATTAGCAAAAAATATGCAATATGATGGAAGTAATACTTATGCATCGAAATCTCTCGCTTAGACCAACGAGGAAAAATGTGAACTCGAAAATGTGCTATCCGATATTGTTTGTTAAATTTATGAACAATTATTATAAAAAATGTATTTTTTTATAAAAAAACAGGTAACCTTCATCTTTGATTATGGATAGCCCCATTTTAAATCGAATTTTGACCAGGGCTCGGATATTTGAAAAAGAGGCCTAGGTAAAAAAGCCCTGGTCAAAATTCGATTTAAAATGGCGCTATTCATAAGTTCAAAGATTATAAGAATTTTTAAATGATCTCAAAGAATTTCAAAAGATTTCAATAAATTTCACCCGATATTTCAAGAGATGTAACAGATTTTAAATAATGAACAAGTATTAAGGGCATTGCATAAACGATCTTTAAAATTTGTGTGGCTACACCAAAGGGCGTTTCTTAATGTATCGAGGTATCTGATTGGTGTAGACAATAATGGCTGCATGGGAGATGCTAGATAAATTAAAATTTCACGCAGGGAATATTATGATTTATGCATAACTCCGGCATTTACGGAAAATTCGAAGATGATAGAGAAAATTCTAAAACTCCCAATTAAGCATTAGTAAGAGAGAATTTCATAATAGTGTAACGGTATGGCATGCCTTTACGCATAAATACGCCTGTATATAGGCATCCATAACTTCGATAAAAAAAACCATTGAGTGAAGATAGAGCGCCTGAGCATAGGCCACCCTCCTCTTGTTGATACTTCCTGCGTTCTCTGCGTTGCATCATCATGGCTTGAGAAGGATTCACAGTCAATCTCCAGTATGCTAGTGAGACCTCTATAGCCCAGGCCCGAAGTACTTTATCTTTTGAATTGTGTCTTTGATGCGGTCTAATGGACCTCGAATTTGGACTCAGCGACCTTCAAAACGTATGAAAACTGTAGTCAAGTTCCACGAAGACACATTTTTGTATTTTTGCAATCGTCATTCGAACTATCAAGTTAATAACTTAAATTGACCTAGAAATGATCTTTAGGATCATTATAAAAATAAATATGAATATCATATCTGGATTAAAAATTTTTCGCTCGTTCAGAATTTGCAATCGTAAATACACTTTCTTCATATTGTTACGTCCTAATAATCGTAACACATCTCCAAATTTTAATAAGTTGTAAAGGAAACGGTGGTTCTTCCTCGTTTTAGATAGGGAAAAAGGATTCTCTATACTGGGATGAGGATAACCGCCTTGATTCAAATAAAAAGATTTAAGATTACAAATATTTTATTACATTACTAATACAAGACAAACCCTCTTTTGAAAACTATCTTTTTAACTAAAAGGAAATTGCTTTCCTTACCTAAATATATAATTTTGGATCGAAACTCTCTCTGGATGCCCTAGAGAATGAACTCTGGTTCCTCCTGGTCCAATCCTGGATGGTGGATGTCACTCGGATGAAGGGGGTTTTCCGCATAGAGTTTAAGTTTTAAAAGACTTCAGAAGACTAAATCTCACATTTGATGGTTCCACTTCAAGTGGTAAAATCAGACTCACTCTTTGGGTCTAAACCCTCTGTTTTTATATCCAGTTTTCCCATTAATCAAATGCTACCAAAATGACCGCTAAGCATTGCTGGGGGAAAGTTGACATTCGCTAAGTCTTTAGATTTATCTAACCTCAATAAAGAGGAAAAACAAAGTGTTCTTGAAACGTTCACCAAATTTCCTTACCAATTTTTCTTAGAGGGTGATAAATTAGGAAGTACTACTGTTCTAAAACACCGAATTAACACTGTTAATAACGAACCAGTCAAAAGAAATAATTATAGAATGCCCCAAATTCACAAACAAGTTATGCAAAAGGAAACTAAGGACCTAATTAAACAAGGTAAAGTCCGCGAAGCAGAATCCCCGTATAACTCGCCTCTTTGGATAGTTCCAAAGAAACCAGACCCCGAAGGTAATAAGAGGTGGCGAATGGTGGTAGATTATCGTGCGTTAAACGAAAAAACAATTGGGGACGCGTATCCACTTCCGAATATTACGGATATTTTAGACCACTTAGGAAGTGCGAAATATTTTACAGTACTTGATCTCGCGTATGGGTTTCATCAAATCGAGGTGGATCTCATTGACCGCCACAAAACAGCTTTCTCGACACCTTTTGGGCATTACGAATTTTCGCGAATGCCCTTTGGTTTGAAAACTGCACCCGCTACTTTTCAGCGGCTTATGGATAGGGTTCTTGTGGGGTTGCAAGGAGTAGAACTATTCGTTTATATGGACGATATAGTTATATACGCGAAATCGCTTAAAGAATATAAGGCAAAACTAGAAAAGTTATTAGGTCGCTTAAAATCCGCTGGGTTAGTTTTGCAGCCGGAAAAATGTAAGTTCTTGTGTAAAGAAATTGGATACTTAGGCCATTTGATATCACAAGAAGGAGTAAAACCGGACCCGGGAAAATTAAAAGCCGTGAAATGTTTTCCTCGCCCTGTGGGGAAGAAAAACGTTAAACAATTTCTAGGTTTAGCGGGGTACTATCGGAGATTCATTCCCGACTTCGCCGCGATTGCGAAACCACTAAATAGCTTACTGAGAAAAGACGTACCTTTTAAATGGACAGAAACCACCGAAGAATCTTTCGAAAAATTAAAGAATACACTTTGCTCGCAACCGTTACTTCAATATCCAGACTTCTCAAAACCATTTATTATTACGACAGACGCGTCGGATTATGCGATTGGTGCGATTATTAGTCAGGGAGAAATTGGGAAAGATTTACCGATCGCGTACGCGTCTAGCACACTGAAAAAGGCAGAAATGAATTATAGCGTAACGGAAAAGGAATTATTAGCTATAGTTTTTGCTGTAAAGCAATTTCGTCCTTATGTGTATGGGCAAAAGTTTACTCTCGTTACTGACCATCGAGCACTAATTTGGTTGAGTCAATTAAAAGATCCGACAATGGGAGCCAGATTGGCTCGTTGGAAAATTAAATTACAGGAATATGATTATACAATTGTGTTTAAACCAGGGAAAATAAATTCTAACGCAGATGCACTTTCGCGTAATCCTGTAAATAGCAAAGAAAAGGGAAATTTTAAGAATATTAAAAGGATAGAAACAAATAATAATGAAAAAGATGTTCTTATCGATGAATATCCAATAGAAAGGGTTTTCTTATTTAGAAAAATAGAAATTGTGGAATTGGATGCAGGAGCTGATGAGGAGATTGATAACAAAAACCTCCCCACCGAGCCTAAAGAAGACGAGTCTCAACCCACCACCGTCGCGCTACCTATGGAGGCAGGCGGTAAGGGTGTTTACGGGTCAGGGCCTTGTTTTCCACCCGTAACCGCTCCACCTGGGACGCCAGGACCAGATGCGATAGGGTATGACGGGGACCTGATCAACGGGCACCCCCTTCTCGAAACGAGAGGGAGGGATCGTGGCGAGGCGCTGGGTTTCGAGAGGTCAATGGAAAGTCGTGCATGCAAAGAAAATGGGCTGGTGGAAATCTGTGTGAAAATATGGAGGCTACCCCGAGAGAGCTATGTGCGCGGGTTTGTGATATCCCTCTCGAGCTACGTGCGCGGGTAGAAAATGTCCCTCGAGAGCTATGTGCGCGGGTAAAAGACCCCTCGAGAACTGTGTGCTTGGGCCAGGATAAAAATTCAAAAAGTAACGCTGTGTGTGTAGAAAATAAAAGCAATAAAGAAGTTAGAGGCTTCGAAAAGAATGAAGATGATGACGAAGAGTTATCTACAGATCAGAATGAAATAATGATTGGCATTTGGAGTGGATTAAAAGATAAAAATCAAAAGACAGACTCGGTATCAATAAAAATCGGAAAGGGTATACTCACTCCATTATTCGAATATAATCGGGATAAATTATATATGAGTAATGACAATCTACTTAATTTTGTTTCTATCGACGGTATTATTACAACCCCTATTGGTAGAGAACTGATAAGCAATTCCATAATTAAACTTTCTGATCTAAAGGAATCAGAGGCAACAATTGGGTGGGTCACTTCAATAAGAAGTGAAGATAGATATGTCTTCAATCTATTTATTAAAGAAACTTTTGACGCTAAAGTATACGCAAAAAATATAGAAAAGGCCATAGTAGTATTAAAAGAAGCTTTAGAAGCTAAGAATATAAAATCATTTAGTCTATCGCGAGAAGGTAACGGTTTTGATAAAATGCCATGGTCAGTGATCGAGGGAATCTTGCGTACTCATTTTGGAAATCAGGAATACGAAATTACAATATGTAGAGACGAGGTTGAGGTACCAGCTGTTGAAAAATCGTACGGAAATGATTCGCGAATGTCACGACTCAGTAGCAGGAGGAC
>UCOK01008861.1:0-28022 GCA_900474325.1 Synergus umbraculus
TTTATAATTCCTTAAAATGTTTTCCAAGTTTCTTCAATCCTTTATAATGTAACGGAAAACTTTTAAATTCCTTAAAATATGTAAAAATTTGTCAAAACTTTTCAAAATTTCGTAAAATTCCACAAAAAAATAATTTTAATCCCTTTTGTGGATTTTAAGGGATTTAAATACATAGAAACCTCTTAAAATCTTTTAAAATTACTGAAAATTCTTACAAGACTTTTAAAATCCTTTGAAATTCCACGAAAATATTTATAATTCCTTAAAATGTTTTCCAAGTTTCTTCAGTCCTTTATAATGTAACGAAAAACTTTAAAATTCCTTAAAATATAAAAAATCTTTTAAAAATTTTCAAAATTCCCTAAAATTCCACAAAAAAAATGATTTTAATCGTTTTTGTGGATTTTTAAGGGACTTCAAGAGGTTTTTGGAAGTTTTAAGAAATTTTAACGTATTTCGAAGGTTTTCCTGACATTTTTTTGCACCATTAGTTTGTTTTTCTTCTTTCAACTTCAAGTCATTCAAAAACCAATCAGGTTTGCAACAACAATGTATGCGAGATTTTCGAGATATATCGTGACAACACTTTTTTAAGATAGGATAATACAAATCTCTTCTAATCCCTTTAAATTCCTCGAAACCTTTCAAAATCTTTAAAAATTATTGAAAATCTCTTGAAATCATTACAGAAACCCAGAAAAAATCTCAAACAATACCTGATGAAAATTCTATATAATTCTTCGAACATCGACTTCAAGAACCTTTCTTTCATCCCCTTCCTTCAAATGAACGAAAGAAGAGGAAATAGAGTTGGAAACAGAATAGTGGCGGTCCATATTAGGAAGAGTGAGAAGGGGGTTATCGATATAAGTCATAAAGGTTTGGGAGTAGGTCGGCGAACAGGGCCGAAGGATTTGCCCCGAGCATACATTATGCTAAGTCGACCATTAGAGGGTGAAATATGCCTCGCGTGCCCCAGTCAGTTACTGGCGAGCGCGGTACTCGAGCACCGTTGCATTACGGGAGTTACCGCCTCGTAGTTATTTGCAACTCTAACGAGACGCTAATTGGCTTTACCTGAAGCGTCGGACGAATGTCGTCCCACGGGCAGAACCACGAAAGTAGAACTTCAAAATTCACTAGAACATCTAAATTAAAACTTTTACTTTTCGGAAATTCTACTTGACTCAACTAATTCCCCTTTTTTTACATTCCTCGCAAAGAAAAGCTTACAAATTTGCATCTGCTCTCTGTATCCGAATTGGCAAGAGGTAAATAAAAAAAAATTCATGTAGAAGTTAAAAAAATCTTAAACACCACCTAAAATAAAGTTTTTTGAGCAGGATTTCTTTTAACTAATGGAATTGAAGTCGCTTTAGCAGAAGGTGTAGATTGCGAACTTTATCAATATTTGAGGTGATTAAAAATGTGGGTGTAGTCTATCAATAAATTCATTATCATCACGTCTTTAAATAGAAGGGGAGTGAAGCCCTTGTATTTTTAGGCCTATATTCAGCCTTCTTTTTACCTTTATTTAGGTCAGATTTATATTCTCATATATCAATTTTTCTCAATTGGTTTTTATATTGATTACTTTTTAATAAAAAAGGGAAAATTTTAAATAATTTTCAATTCTCATGTGGATTTGAAAACAAGGTCTTGTCAGTCTAGCTGATTTCTTAATTATTGAAAAAGTTGTTACAATGAAAGTAGTTTCGATGTGAAAATCACTCGATATTAATCAGGATATCGATTGGATTTCATTGAAAGATAAGCTGACAATGGAATCATCGGATTTTGGCATGCATTTTCCGGCATGTGCATCAGCGGAAATATGAAGGGTTCGAACAAGAGGCTTGTTTAATGAACTCTTTGGGCAACGTACGAAATTTTATCGAATCAATACGCTTCACAAACTTCCTCCTTGATTTTACGTAGAAAACACGTCATGTTATCACCATTTATATAAATTTCGTTCAATTCCTGTATTTAAATTTTATTTTCTCATTGCCTTCCTTTTATTTCGGCTTCCATCCGAGTACAGCCGAGAAAAACGCTGCTTAACTTCGCTAATCGAATGGGAAGCCAGAAAAAATGCCACCCTTTTGAATCCCAATTCAAATCGAATCCTTCCGACGTTCCTTAAAATGTTTCCAAACATTTTTCAATACAGAAAGCTTTTGAAATGGAATTTATTTCAAATTCTTCGAATGCATTAAATTTTAGAAGAATTGAAAAACTGCCTGCCGATAATAATCCTTTTTAAATGATTTAAACCAACATGAATTTTTATAGAGATGAGACTTATGTTCTATATAGATAACTGAATAAAATATTTTTGGAATCCAATTTGCAGTAAAGAAGAGAGCAGGAGAATGAAGCTATTAGGTGAAAATATCGTTTCTAATTCAAATCATGAATTTCCTTCAATTCTAAGTGAGAAGAAAGAAGATGGAAGATAGAAGACATAAGACATAAGACATTACGTCCCGAGGTCTTATTCTCGTGTAAATCTCAGACCCTGAGTAAAGTTTCTACGATAACGGATAATCTCACCATCTTCTCAGCCATATCTCGCAAAGAGGGTCGGGTGTTACGCGCGATTCCTCCTATTAGTCGTCTAATTCGTGTCTGGTTCTCTCGCCACATCTCTTCCCTTCGATTACAACCTCACGACCCTTCTACACCGGCGAAAATTAGAGAGCGGAATTGAAGCAATAATTAATATCTGTGTCAAGAAGTCATGAGCACCTTAACACTTACTTCCTTCATCAGAATTAATGTCAAGGTAGTAGGGATAATAATAAAGTTAATGTTCTTATTCCGTGCTCTCTCAAATTTATATAAATTAGAAAAATCCGCTTGATTGTGAGTCATTTCGAAATTGTAAAGAAGCTTATTTACAACTGATAAGAATTTATCCTTCGGATAGATTTGATTTGTTACAAAGAGTAATTTTGGAAGATACTAAAGTTAAAAGATAAAAAAGCAATTTTTAAATGTAGACAATTATGTTTTTTTTTTTTTATAAAAATGGATTAGTTTTATATTCTTTTCTCCGCTGAATTTATTACTCTGCGTAATTCGTCAAAAATGTCAATTTCTACACCTCTGCTTACACATTTATTTCCCTAGTCTCGATATCTCTCCACCTGACGGATTTCGAGTTTATCTGGAAGTTACATTTTTCACTGAAGGTAAGGAAATCGGTTCTGGAGGCAATCTCGGAGTTCAAATATTCTCGGGTTTATCTCTTAACAGAGTTCTTTATAGAAACTGAAAATAAAACTTGGAACTTATAAAATGATTAAGACAAGTGAAAAACCTAAAATTGACAAGATTTTGTAAAATGGACACAAATATTTTGTAGTTGAATACAGAAAATGAAGCATTTATTTACGTAAATATTAAAATAAAGACAGGAGTGAAGTCTTTTATATGCGCAGAAATTTAAATTTGTGAATTTAGAATTGTAAATTCACTTCCATTTCCATGTAAAAAAGAAGTTTTAACCAGCGCATATTTTGAAAGTCTTTTTTTAGCAGAATACGTAAATTTAAACTTCTGGTACGTTAACGACTCCGGGTTTAAGAATAACCCGAGTAAATGAAAAGTCTTTCCTTGTTAACTGTGGGATCAGTTGCACATCTGTAAAAGTTGAAGTTCGCCGCTATAATGACAGCGCCAAATTAAAGCGATATCCGGGGTCGGCAACGAGGAAGCATCCTGTTTGTAAAGTCAGATCATCTAAATTGCAAATATTTCGCCCTGACGCCTCTAAACGATGAAAACGTGCCGGGGGTAAAGTTGAAGCCTGCTTTTTTCGCCTCGCTCGACACTCTCATTTCTCTTATTTGTTAAACTGAAGACCACAAGTGATGGCGAAAAAAAAATGATTTCAGACAAAAAATAAAATGGATATAGGGACAAAGAGAAAAAAATGAAAAAGTTATTTATTGTTATCTGGCGATGAAAGAGCTTTTGATATAAAATCGAGAATCTTTCTCTTTAATTCCCTTGTTCAGAAAGGAGTGAAATTAACTTTGGTAATTGTATAAATCTTGTACTTATTTTCTAGTATTTGTGAAGGAAAAATAATCTTGTAGTAAATTCTGCTAATTTAAATTTAATTAAAAATATGCTTCATGTTCCTATAATCCAATTTTGGAGGCGAGAAATGAAATTATGATCGTGAAATTTGTTTCCACTTCAGGTTCAGATAAAGAAGAAAACATGCAATTTTCCAGCCTGTCGTATCCGGGCGCTGGAAAATGAATCTCTTGAAAAAATTAATTTTTTTCATTTACTGTGACAGAAAAACGCTCGACAGTTTCATTAAGTACGATATAATAATGCAGTATTGTAAAAGTCTCGAAAGGAGAAAATATTTACAAAATAGATGGTGAGTATTCAAAACACGGTAAATGTGTGCACGGGAATTGATAAAATAATTATGAAAAGTAATTTATTACTGCGGTTGGAGTTTATAATTACTGACTCGTGTCAATGTTTCTGACGTTTGCACTTGTCGAGAATGAATTAATTCTAGATTACTTTCTGATAGAGATTTCAAAAATATAATGGGACTTTTTAAACTAAGAAAAAAGATAATAGATTAAAAATTCCGTTAATTATGAAACTTGGACGAAGTTTTTATCTTCCAAGAATATTAATTCCCCGTCTCAAGTTTTTTTTCGTTTTTAATCAAGTTTCACGATTTACATATGCTTACTAGGTAAAATTTCTGTTACCAGTTTGTTGCTACTTCAAGCAGTTTATAGCTGAAGTTCTTACTGTTTACTTTCCGGAGCTAGAGGCGGCTATCATATAACTAGATGTTTACTATACCGACCTGCGACCAAAGTATCCATTTAATTTTGAATATCCAGATACATATTTCAAAGTTTTCTACTTTCGAGTAAAAAAAGTGTTATAAATGATACAAAGTGTCCACTATCTTCTGCTCAGGTTTCTGCGGTATTAAAATGCGCAAAAACATTTTTTAAATTTAAAAAGAAGATGTGGATATGAGCTTGAGCTTTCCTCCAGTATCTTTAAGAATATATATATCATTTGTGCTACTTTTTCACGAACTGTATATGTAGCTCAGCTTTAAGTCGTTCCAATTTCACCTTTTTGGTAAAAAATTGTTGATGCGATGCAAAGGATCAACTTGAGGTATAGAGTATCGAAATTGATCGATAAGTGGAATACAACGAGACCCGAATTCTCGAACCCGGCGGCATTTGCATTCCATTAACTTGTGAATATATTCACGGGTGCTTCGTTGGACACTCGATCCTATAGAGAACAGAATAAGCGAAAATGGAGAGAACTGTTTGAAACGATCCTGTAAAGGGAAGGAAGATCTACGCGCTTTACATCTGTGCAACGAATATGTATAATGTATATCTATTGCGAATATGCAAACAAACCTGATCCGATCATGGAATCTATGGCTTCTTCTAGCTGCTATCCATTTTCAGATGGAAATTTAGGTTTTTACAATTGTTGAGCGAATTTTCTTTCCCTATTAAATTGTCATCCCTACCCCAAAAGAAAATCAGTCACCAAGATAATTTTACACCTGTGAATAATATTATAAAGTCATAGTCTCTTCTGAAAGATAATCTTGACTCGGATGAAAGTACGTGCCTCCATTTTCAAGCATTTTCGCTATATCATGGTGTTTATAATCCATTTATTTTGTGTCAGAGTCTCCAACAAGCTAAATGTTCCATCGCCACTCATCTTAATGAACATGTCTTCCTATTTCATTCGCTCTCTCTCATTCTATATTTTCATTCTTCCTGTTCTTCTCTCTATTGCTATTCATCTTCTCAACTCTGTCCTCGCATTCTCGGAAAATGACCTTCCTCTCTTGACCCTTCCTTGTTTCCTACCACTATGCTAATGTTTGTCGAGCATTAGAGGATAAAAATAATAAGGTCCCCATCCCCTCTTTTCTTTTATTGTTTCATTTCCCTCATATCTCCGTTTCTCGTTACATTTCACTGAATGCATAGTTATGTGTAGGTGGGGATTACAACGGCGCATTATTTCGTGTTTTGAGGGCTTACACAAAATTCTCAGCATTCGAAGGCCTTTTTCACTGGTAATTAAGAAAAAAATTAGGTCAGTGGAAAAACTGGAGAATGGAATTCTAGACTAGAAAATATCTGTGACTAGAAAATATCTGAGACTAGAAAATATCTGAGCGAAATTTGCATGTTTGTGAATTTAATATTAGAAATTTCTATAATCGTTTTCACGCATTTGTTAATTCTTTCTTTTTTTATACGAAAGAATGAATAAAATACACGTTGCTGAAAAATATTTGTAAATCCCCAAAAAAAAAGATAGATCTAATTTTTAAATTCAGTTGTTGAATTCCAAAGTTTAATTCGCTTTGTTTCAACCGAAACAATAGAGCACGTGCAAAGCCTGGTGTCTGAAAAAGCTTTGATTTTATTTTCGATTGTATCTTTCTATTAATGTTTTACAAAACTTAGGATACAAAGAAACGCAAAATCAATTCTTGTAAACAGAAATGAAATGCAAAAAAGTGGAAGCATGAATCACTGTCAAAACAATGATTTTAAAAAGTGGGAGATTTAAAGACCGCTTAGCACTGAGAAAAATGTTTGGTGCGGACAAGAAAAAATGTTGTTGCTATAGAAGCAATAAAGATTTTTGGTTGTGCCAACCAAATTTTTGTTGAACCAACCAAAGTTTTGTCAATTCAACCAAAACTGAGATTTTGTTGGTTCAAATGAATTTTCTTGATTCAACAAAAAGTTTGTTGAAAGAACCAAGATTTGGTTGGGACAAGCAAACAATTTTTGTTGCTTCTATAGCAACAAAAAGTTTTGTTGTCCGCACCAATCATTTTTCTCAGTGCCTGATTATAAACTGTTTTCCTTGGGTTTTAAATCCAGGGGAAGCGATTTGTAGTTTAAAGTTGTAAATTACAGTAAAATTGCAATTAGGAAAGTTTATAATTCTAGAATTTTAACTGGAAACTATCTCTGACTAAACCAAAAGTGTTAAATGTTAAATTTTACATATTTCACTGAAATATGAATACGATTAAATTTGAGTACTTGCTTCCACTCAGTTTGGTTGTACTTCAAAATGAAAACTATATACATGCTCAAAATAATTACAGAATTCGTTTCAATAACTTTGAATAATCATAATAATAATAATATTAATGAAACACAGAAAAAACAAGGACTGAAAGTGTTTACAGCTTTAATCAGTTTTCAGGCTGAATTTCAGTCTTAAGTCAATTTTTAGTCTTGTTTTAAGACTAAGAAGTCTTGTTTTTAGATTTCTTAGTCTGAAAACAAGAATAAAAACTGACTTAAGACTGAAATTCAGCCTAAAAACTGATTTAAGCTGTAAACACTTTCAGTCCTTGTTTTTTCTGTGAATATAATAGCGCAATAAACTGGAGAATATTGGGAAAGGGGGATAGTAAAATAATGGTGAGAAAAATTGGGTTGGAAAAGAATTTCAGAAAAAAGGATTTCCTTAAAGGAATTGTAAAAGGGATTTTGAAAGGAGGTAGGAAAATGGGATAGGGAAATTAGATATGGGAAAAGAATGAAAAATGGGTTTAAAAAAGACGCTAAAAACAGGATTTGTATAAAAAAAGATTATGGAAAGCGGGGAAAGGCTGCAGAAAAAGGAGAACATTGTTCTCATACTCTTATGTGGAAGGGAATTAAAGTCAATTAAATTGCAACTTTATGTCGAGAGACATTTGGCAACTGTATGGAAATACGAGAATGATTTCATTGGAGAGTCTCGTCAAGTATGTTGTCGGGCATTTACGCTTGTAATACGGGTTAGTATCCATACACATCTGCGGCTAGTAATGTAAGGCTATATACAAGCATGCCGTGCCGGCCTTAATTGGTTCCGGTCGTTATTAACGATTCCCACCACCCTTCCCGGTCTTCATCATCCAGCAGACTTCCCCTATCTCTATCCGTTCGCTTCCTTTATACCGAATCACTTTCGCTTTCGCTCTCACTCCAATTCCCACCCTCCAGCTAAATACGTATGTCCACCGCGATGGAAACGCGTGTCAAAAGCCGGCCTGTCGCTTCGCTGCTTCGAAATCACGTAACAGCAAAAGGGATATTGATGATGAAGGCCACCAGCAGTTGGAAAGAAAATGAAATCTGCTAACCCGAACTTCGAAAGTTAGTCTTGTGCCTCGGGGAATCCCTATAAGAAAAATTAGGATCTTCGAAAAATAATTCTTTCCTCTCCCTAACTTGTTTTTAACTACAAAGAAGGAAAAGGTGGCAAAGTTTGCACCCAAGAAACTTTTACTTCTGCTCTCAAAAAAGAAAGTTCGCCTTCGGTGGAGATAAAATATGTTTCTCGAGTGGTAAAAAGTGAGGAGCTGAAGAAATGGATTTCGCTGGTTTCTGATTCTTGTAGCCAGGAATTTTTAATTAAGGACCGAGCATTGAATCTGTTTCTTTACAGATTCCTTTTTTTTTTAATAATATATAATTGAAACTTTAGCCAACCGCTTTCTGAAATCTCTTCCAGAGACTTAAAAAAATTGTTATTCAAGGAAAAATTTAATTTAAATATTCGCTAGTGGAAAAATAAATATTCTACTGTTTCAATAGTTCTGCTCTACAAATCTGATCCAATTGCAATCAGTGGTAAACTTATAGCTGATCAATTAGTAAAATTCCTCTGATTTAGATTTAGAGAGGTAGTTCAGAATAGTGAACAATTTTAAACATACTCTAATGAAATTTGAAAACACTGGAATTCTGCAGTATCGAATTTAAAACTTTTAATCCACTTTTGAATTCAGAATGATTCTGGTTCAAATTACAAAAAAAAAAAAAAAAAATTCTTGCCTAGAGTCTCACAATAATTTTTAATATTAATTTAGAATATCACTTCCTTTTATCCAATCTAGTATCAAATTCATGCTCGCATTCTCGTATATAATCGAGATAACACTTCATACTTGAAGACTTTTCCTTACGGGATACGTTCGTGATAAGCACTCTTGATCCAGGGCTCTCGAATTCTATGATACTCAATCCCATAATTGAGAATTCCATAATCTCTCATGCCTATATCGTTCAAATTTCAGTCCTTTTCAGCAACACGTGTCTGGAGCGTGAACTAACTTACTAAAGTACAAAATCGATTCAATCTATACACGATATTATTAAATTCGAGTCGTAAAAGCTTGATACATTCGCTATTCGGCTATTAACTGCTTTTCACGTTTTTCCAAACAGAAAACTGATATGGAAAATCAGGAAATCGGCAAAAAAAGTTGACTAGTTTTTTAACAGAAAAATTTAAAGTCAATTCGCATGCGTGACCTGCAAAAATAAAATCAAGGCGAGTAACAAAGCTAGTAAACGAGTGAAAAAGTGAGCTTTTTAAAAATCCGGTTAAAAGTATGATAAAAAGTATGAGAATACTTTCTGCTGTGAATTAGGAGAAATGTTATCCAAAGCTGTATTTTCACGCGAAGAATTATTAAAATTATGGAATATTAACTAAAGACTTTCAGATTTTTACCATATATCGATTACCGACCTACTTTATATATTTTTAAAAATCCACTCAGTAAAGTCAGCGGGGCTAATTTTAAAGTTAGAAATAAACCCTTCAAAATTAGTGATCAATATTCTCGAAGCTTCTGCAAATTCCAACCAAGCGTTTTTTTTTTCATAGCCAATGAAACGTAATTGATCCAAAAGGAAATAACCGCGCTCAGTTAATTTCCTATTTGCCCAGAAGCTGACTAAAGCCATGTTTCCGGATTAAGTCTCAGCAAAACTGAAGCCCGAGTGGTTGGAAAATAGTCATATAGTCCACTTTAAGTTTTCATATACACCGAATATACTTGTCTAATCCTCAAACGGACGAAAATTAATTTTAGATATATGCCAATGTGGAAAACACACAAGAGAGATTTTACTAACTCGTTCTCCAATTTTTCTAGCAATCAAAAATAAATTCAACCGAGAGATATACACGACTCGATGAAGCTTTTCCTTTTTAATCCGAATCTCTTTATTGACCCATTTACACGTGATTGTATATAAACCATGACAAAAATAAAATACATAATACTTCATAAAAATTGCATTCTGAAAATGAAAGTTTAATCTATTCAATAAAATATTCTGATCAGACCTTTACTCAAACGTTCAGAACATCCTACTTCGATACCCAACATTACAATTCGATTTATGATTTATTCAAGCCTGTATTAAGCATTCTAATAGCAGTTAGTGATTGATACCAGATTAAGTTGGAGTCTAGTAACGAAGCATCCCTCAAAGTGCTTCAGTATACTATCATACCAGCTAATTAAATCCGACTTAGAGTTTCAGTATCATATCGAAATTGATGAAAATTTCACTATTGGAAGCTTCTAATTCAATCCGATTAATCAATTCATTTCAAAAGAGCACTCAGAGACACATTGAACCCAGACATATTTCCGATTAGTGTTACATCCACTTCCATTTAATCTTGAAAAATTTGCAAATTTCACTCAAGGTAATTGAAGACCCCGAAGCAAGAACCCAAATCTTCCGCAGACTCCATTTAACTTGGGTTGCTCCGGCACACAAGTCTTTAATTACCCTTTAGGTAAATTTGCCAAGAGATGAGCGAATCCACCCACATCAGAATCTTCTATTGAATTTTCAGTCCCTATTCAAGAATTTATAAACTGCGAATGTCAGCAGTGATAAAATAGCAAGGTTTACTCCCTTGCTCATATTTCCGAGAACTACTTGAGCAGTTCTTGAGAGCTTCTGAAGAGTCATCATCGCGTTCATAAATGAGATACACTCACCGATCATCGTAGACGAATCCTGCGTAGAGAGTGTTGAAGTACAGGGCCGTCGCTACGAGAGCGCAGGCTACTGCTAGGATATCCATATCACATCGCGGTGGTGGAGGCAACCCTCTCCTAACTTGTTGCACAACCTTCGCGGATCTTACGGGCTTCCCCGTTCGGTTACCGACCGGAGTATAAGCCCAACGACACCAATGTAGTTCCACAATCTTGGCTCACCACTGACTAACTATATCCAAAATCAGCCCGGTTCCAACCCTTTCTTGATCAATTTACCTCTGTCGTATCAGATCTTGCCAGAACTTGATCAAACAATATCAGTTAGCTTTGCTCTCAAGACTTAAGGGAGAGATTTTCTTCTAGTCGTAAATCCCAGAACTTGTCTAATTTCTTTAGGTTTTCTTGGTTGATGAAAACGATCAAAGGCTTCAGTGGCGTTCAAATCCCCTCGTGGATGTCGCTAAAGCCATAGCAAATCCCTAAGTTGTTGGCATTTAGCTCTTCCGTCAGTTCTACAAGTGTTTCAATGTGATAGACCTTTCCAAACCTGACGGAACAAATCTTTTCTGAGTCTTCGAACACTTAGTATTCCTTCCAGATGTTAGCAACTGTTCAGTTTGCTGCAGACACAAAACTGTTTTCCGTAGCGAACCTTGCTTGTTTTACTCTTTTATCAATCAGTTCTTCCGATATATCTTTAACAACTTTTAAACTTTGATCCGATGTCACCAAATCATCCAAATGGCGTTTGTCGCTAAATCTTCTCCAAGAATTAGAAGACCTGGATCCTTAATAATTAGTAGTAGTAAAACACCTCCAATCTGTTCAAACAGATGGTATCATCTATTTTAGCCTAATAAAACTGATCTATTGTCTTCCGCAAATCTCCTGAAGATATGGATTCGATACTTGATTCAGACCACTTCTAATGATTGCTCCTTAATGATTGCCACCTTTAACAAAACGTAATCTTTCCTTTCTATCAGAACCTTTATTGTCCTTAAACCTCTCCAGCCTTTAACAAATAATATCTATCACCTTAGACCCTTTCAAACATTTCCACAGCTTCTTTACTAAAATTCCACATTCAGCTACTGAAAAGCAACGACAATGACTATCAACTACTAATAGTATCAACAAGTAGAATCTCGATCTAATTTCCCAAGAACAGCACTCACTGCACTTAACTCACTCACGCGGCCTAAAAATATCCTGACACATCTTCATCAAACTTAATTCCGATCCGGAGGAGTATTTCCAGGATCTTTAACAACGGAAAAGTCTATTCTAGTTGAATATGGAAGAGGCTGCGGGTGTCGGTGACATCGCCGATGGCGCGAGAAACGGGAGTCTGGAGTAATGTTGATGCCGGTGGGTAAGCAGACGATAGGCACGGATGAGCCTATCGCGACGCGGTGCATCTTCCGGATGCAATCGCTAAACTGACGTTCTCCCACCGAGTGCAAGAGCTTTATACCGGCTCGGCATCGATCGGTGGGGCGCATGCGCCTGTCAGCTTCTCTCTGCGCTTCGTGGAACCCCCCGCCATGCCACCACTCTTTTCTACAAGCTCTCTATACTACCATAGAAGAGATCCTACTCTCTGACAAGTCCAGCAAGCTTCCCCGTTTCGCGACCACGACTCCGACCGCCACAGAGACCACAACCACGTCACTGTGCTCTCGTTTGTACTTGCAGGAGACGTGGCTGATTCTCGATTGAATGTCCCGGAGAATTCGGACAAGAAAAATGTCTCTGTCTGCGATGCGCTTAATAAAATATAAGCACGCCCTCGGGCCGGTGGATCTTTCGCGGTTTCTGCTTTGCCGACCATGTCAAATAATACCTCCGGCTTTTCGAGTTTAAACGATATTAAAAGGCTGCTTGAAAGCATTCTCCGGACCCTCCCGGGGCCGCTAAAAGGACTTTTAGAGTTTCACGTCTTTTGCGAGGAAATTGAATGAAGATAATATCTGTATAAACAAGTTAGAATAGTAGGTGTCGATTATTCTGTAAATGTGATTTTTTTTAAATCTCTTTAAATGTTTATAATGTTCTCTCTAAAACTGAATTAGTCAAATTCCACTGATTTTCAGTGACTCTTTTCTCACTGAGAATCAGTCAAGAGTCACTGAAATTTTCAGTCATCTTCACTAAACTACTAAAAATTTCAGTGACGTTTCACTGATTTACAGTAGATTTTTTACTGATTAAAATCATGAGAAAAGAGTCATTGCAATTCAGTGGAATTTGACTGGTAATCAGTTAAATTTGACTGATTCAAGTTTAGAGAGTATTCTAAAAAGATGATTGAGTCGAAGTCGAAATATCGTAACGCCTATTCCGCTCTCCTGATTCATCGTTTAAATATAGATAGTAATTTTCGACAATCGATACTTGCCGAATTGTAAATTCCGCGTGAATTGAATTAGAATTTTGAATTTGGTTTCGTTAATAATCATTTTGTCACGAGTCTAAACTCCAAATAATTTTCGAGTTTAGAAATCTAGGGATTTTATGAAATTTGTAAAGATTTCATGGGATATAATGGGATTTTAAATGTTATCGTAGAATTTTCAGGAATTTCAAGAAGTTTCTGGAAATTTTTATAATTTTTCACGACTTTGATCAGATTTCAATCGGACTTCAAGGTACTTTTATGACTTAAAATTTTCAAAGGTTTTCATCAAATCCCGTGTAGAAATTTTGCTGTGGCCCCTGTCGGGCCCAGATCTGGCTAAATCGAGCAAAGTCTGGCCCCAATCGGGCCAGATCTGGGCCAGGTCAGGTTCCGCGTTCCATCACCGGTCTGGGCCAGGTTTGGGAATTTCTACCCGGAATTTTAAGGGTTTTCAAAAAATATTTCTAATTTATAAAAGATTTTGTAACATTTTTAAGAATTTCATGGAATTTGATATGAAATCTTTAATGATTTTAAGTGATTTTAAGAGTTGAGAAATTTCCAGAGATTGCTAGAAATTTTTAAAGATTTTCATTAATTTTAACATGGATTTGAAAAGATTAATGATTTTGAAGGTTTTTATGTGCATTTTTAACGATTTTTAAGTGACTTTTACGAAATTAAAGAGATTTTCAGTATATTAAAATGATTTTGTAGAATTGTATAGGATTTTAGGATATTTCGTGAAATTTTACGGGATTTTAAAATCTTTGTAAGAGTTTTATGAGGTTTTAAGGAATTTGAAATATTATCTTGAAATTTTAAGGAATTTTATAAGATTTCTAATCATTTTAAGTGATTTCGAGGGATTTTTCTGATATTTAAATGATTATGTGAGCATTTTAAAGAATTTCATGGAATTTGAAGATATTTTCACGAATTTTAAGCTGACAGTTTTTCAAAGGTTTCTTGGAATTTTAAGAGCTCAGAGAAGTAAAATATAATAAATTATATAATATTGAAAATTTTTGAGTTATGATTACCTTCTGATGTTCGTGAATGATTCTCTGCAATTGTAATCATTTTTTGACAAGAATTCAGGCAATTAAAAAAGCGTGTGTATAATTTCAAGCATTGATTTCTTTATTCAAAAAGAAATAATTCTTTTATGGGTGGAGGCCTTTTTTAAATGGTTAAATAAAAATTCGACAACCGACCCTTGATCACAATGATTTTATTTGCAGAGTAAACGGACTGCTTGATCAAAGCCGCCGATAACCACGCCATTGTTTGAGTGAATGTATCACTCTGTAATGAAATTTGTTTGTAAAGAATAACATTTTTTTATTCATTTTCTCTTTGTTTAACCAATATCACAATCCTTTTAGATTTTTGATATATCTTTTATTGAACATGATCCAGTACACTTCTAAACAACATGTAACTATATTATAATTCCATCTATATTATTTCTATAAAAGTTTTTAAATTCCCCCGTCAATATTTTTAATTAACTTATCTCTCATAGAATAGTTACAAAACATTAAATATTTATCTCTACTTCTCTTAAGTTTTTTCTCATCAGAATTGTATTACTGATAAGATTCCAGCAAAGATATAAGATCACTGTTTCATTATTACCTTTGGTCCATCCAGAAAACACACTTGCTTCATTTCTTCCAAACTACGCCCCTTTTGCCACTAATTTTCTTCCAGATTTCCCCGGAGAGGCCTTTAGGTCTATAAATTTCACTCTAATTACAGCCTCAGCGATATATCATTATTATTCAACGAGCATCGGAAAGTATTCTAGATATCTATATACTTATAGTATACTTACTTATCATCTTGAGTACCGAGATCATTGCTATTAAGCCATAACAGCTGCTAACTTCATCGTTCCTTAGGGACAAAAGACCATTAAATAGCTTTTATAATTACGAGATGATACAGCAAATTGCTTTTTGTACAGGATATATTTCTCTCAATTACCGCTGAATATTTAAAACTTGGTAACTTTTCTTTTCACTTTTAATAATTAATAAGATTTATCAGTGAGGAGAAAAAAAATAACTATCTGATGGGGAGGGGGTGTTATATATTTCGTTAACCAAGGGAGGGGCGCTGAAAAGAAGGGATGGAAAAGAGATATAAAAAATGAACGAAATAAGGGTGGGACGGGTTAGGAGGAAGTGGGTGGAGGAGAAAAGGGAAACATAGGAAGAACGAAGAAGAAAAATAGAAAAAAGAAAAAAGGGAAAAGGGGTTTACAAATTCTAGAAAAAAAAAAAAAAGAAAAAGGACTCTCCCTCCAAATAATTTATTTAATAAAAAAGTTGAACTGCAGGGTGGATATCATATTACCCGTTTTTGCACTAATAATTTCATTATCCCGCCCCAGGTGTCCTTCATTGTTAAATGCTAAATCATAAATTCAGCTTAGCAGTTTAATAAAAACTTTCCGAAGGAAAACTTCCTCTATAAAAATAGAAGTGTCCATATGACTCGAAGCAGTTTCAGGGACGGGAGACTGATATAGGGACACAACTTTAATCCACATCAGTATATGTAATAATCTCTAAAAGCGATGAGAGGGAGTCTGGGTTCCGAGGGATAATTTCGCAGCTGGCACAGAACATTGGTTTTCCTCCTATAGATTGTTGGAGAGGAAAGCTAATCGTGGCAAAGTGGTAGTAATGGTGGTAGTGGTGGATCCACAAAGATCTGCGGTCTTCAACCCTCTCCTATTTTCTACCCCTTTATATCTCTATATTTCTCTTCTAAAGCTCGCTTTGCTTGGCCCAACTTGAGCCTGTCCACTGTGGCATGCTGAATCCATTTGCCATTTGCCATTTGGTTCTTTGCGATCTGTCACGAAGTGCAAATTCTAGCTTCAAGGCATTCTCGTTTCCTGGCCGATTGGCCACCCTGATGCTCGCTAACGCACTATTTAACCCATTCAGAGAATTGAACGAGGCACGATGCTCGGATCTTTTATTCCGCACGTGATTTGAACGTCGTATGGCCTTTTGAAGACGTGCGGAAGTATTCTCTTGTTCGGTGAAATATATTCTCATTGTCAGTCGTTCCACGGGGAAAATTCGAGAAAATTAAAATTCACACTCGCTCCGATGCGCAGTGAGAATAAAAGTGATGGT
Source organism: Synergus umbraculus (assembly GCA_900474325.1). Classification (NCBI taxonomy): domain Eukaryota; kingdom Metazoa; phylum Arthropoda; class Insecta; order Hymenoptera; family Cynipidae; genus Synergus; species Synergus umbraculus. The sequence goes on from UCOK01008861.1 coordinate 16,430, forward strand.
GGAACCGATTTTTAAATAATTTTACAATCGAGAGAAAAATTTGTTCGCAAATAAGGTTTTTTTTGCATGGGATAGTGAGAGACGTGGTTTGAAAGGTTCAATCAAAGAGAACGTGTTCCCTGCGTTATTTCCTAAAAGCGATTTGGTCACGTTACTGTTATTTCAATAAAAAATTATTTCACTGGTTCGAAAAGTGGTGAAAAAATATTCAATATTGAATATATAGATCCTATCTTAAAAAAGTATTGTCACGATATATCTCGAAAATCTCGCATATTGTTGTTGCAAACCTGATTGATTTTTAAATAACTTGAAGTTGAAAGAAGAAAAACAAACTAATGGTGCAAAAAAGTGTAGGAAAACCTTCGAAATACGTTAAAATTTCTTAAAACTCCCAGAAACCTCTTGAGGTCCCTTAAAAATCCACAAAAACGATTAAAATCATTTTTTTGTGGAATTTTGAAAAGTTTTGAACATTTTTTAAAGATTTTATATATTTTAAGGAATTTTAAAGTTTTTCGTTACATTATAAAGGACTTAAGAAACTTGGAAAACATTTTAAGGAATTATAAATATTTTCGTGAAATTTCAACGGATTTTAAAAGTCTTGTAAGAATTTTCAGTAATTTTAAAAGATTTTAAGAGGTTTCTATGTATTTAAATCCCTTAAAATCCACAAAAAGGATTAAAATTATTTTTTTGTGGAATTTTACGGAATTTTGAAAAGTTTTGACAAATTTTTACATATTTTAAAGAATTTAAAAGTTTTTCGTTACATATGAGCAAGTTTTTAAACCCGGTTTTTTTTCTACAATTTTTACATTTTTTTTTAAATTTTAGTCAACATCCGTTCGTGTTCACGTTCTTGGCGGATGTCGACTATAATTTTTTTGAAAATATAAAAATTGCAGAAAAAAACCCGATTTAAAAACTTGCTCATATGGTAAGTAACACATGCTCTTAAAATTTCATGAAAAATTAGAAAAATTTAGAAAATCTTAGAAATCGCTTAAATTCGTTGAAATCTTTTAAAATTCTTAGAAATCTCTTAAAATTACTCAAAATTTTAAAACATTTGGAATTCCTTAAAATTTAAAGGGATTACAAGAGATTTGTATAATATTTAAAAGATTTAGTTGAATTTTAAAAGGACTTTATGAAATTTTAAAAGATTTTTAAGGAAGTTTCGAGAATTCAAAAAATTTTAAGGAATTTTAAAGGATTTCACAAATTTTTTAAGATTTTCTACATTTGATTTTTTAATGACGTGAATTTGTAAGAAAGTAAATAAATAAAGTGTTGGTCTAGTGGTAGTAAATTATTCTCGAGTCAAAGGTTGAAAACTGATATTGCAAATTTCCTTAATTTGATGAGGTATCACATCACTCTCTTGTCATGTGAATAATTATTAAATTATTAAATTCAGTAGGTAATAATTTCCCGATTTTATAATACTTCTCTCATTTTGAAGAGTTCAATTAGTTTATGTATCTGACAATTATTTCATTCTTTGAATTTAAAGAGTTCATTGTAAACCTGAGGATATACGTTCATTCATAATTATTTACTGTGAAATTAAATACTGGGAATATTTCATTCTACTTTTCGGTCCTGGTTAAAACCGCATGTAATTATATCTCAAAAAAGAACATTAGGAACGCACATTGTACAATTAGGTCGTAACCATAAGCCAGCTCAATTACGTCAAGGAACTTATTCATCAAGAGGAAAAGGATGTTATTTCAATCCACTATTGGATTACCAGTGGGTTCACTTTATTCTAAAGATCATTCTTCTCCGCAACCAGTGTAACCAGAATAATTCACTCGCTTTTCAGTTACAGTAAACGCATATCACTTGTTTTTTTTATGTGATCTACTCTCGCTCTCTCTCTCACTCTCTCTCTCTTTCTCTATTTTGTAATTAGTGGCATGCAAACTATGCATCGAGGTGGAGAGCTCGCTACACTTGTTAGGGGGGGGGGTGGAAGGAGGACGGGATTCTCTCGAGGATGTAAATGAGTGAACTATTAGAGAAGAAATTAGCAATAACGAAAAAAAAGAGATGAAAGCATTTTATTTATGATTAAACTTTGGACAAATAATAATTTAATAGATTTTCTCTCAATATCTTCCCAATTTAAAAAAGTCGAGTTTTACAAAAGTTCTCTATCGATAACTTGAAAATAATAATTACCGGCATATTTTTTATCTCTTTTTCTAACACCCTAGACTAATATACCAGGCAAAACTTGAACTTCTGAACTTTTCAACTGGGACTCGAGAACCTCTTGTGTAACTAAGAAATTATATTTCGCTCACTCTCGGGTTTCCGTTTGCTTTCCTTGCCTAACTTAGACTGTTCTTTTCTCTTTTCTTTGGATAATTGACAGAAGTACGATAATGTTACGACCGAGAATACGATTAGATTGGCAATAAGTGGAAGATGAAAAGGAAACTGAAATACGAAATGAGACGAGAAACCTCGAGTTCTGAAAATAGGGGCAACATTTAAGGATAAAGTATATAAGTTTTATTTGTAGAGTTTAAGTAATTGAGTTACGTAATTGAGTTTGTAAATAAGATTAAATAATGTTATGCAATTCATACTACTGTACATAATTTAAAAATCTTTCTTGAGAAGTGGGAAAAGCTTATGTAATTAGAGCACTAAGTTATCCTTTTTCTCTTCTCATACTTCCGAAGAAAAATCTACATTTCTTTATACTTAAACATCAAAGCACTTCATTAAACTGAAAAGCTAAGATTATATTCCCTTCTTTTTACTTAATTTTCCGAAAATTATGAATGTACTCAAGTAGCAGTTTAAGCTGCTTATATTTAATTAATCTAACACTATCCGAAGTACGAAACAAATTCCCAGTTACTTACTTGTTTCATATTCATGTGAAAGTTTAACTGCCCAAGAGTTAATTAAAAATTCAAATTAGCTCAAATAATCACTCAACCAATTTTCTCCCCAGTTTCCTCTTCTTTGACAATACTGAAAAAACAGTATTTCAGAATTCTAAAAATATCCCACCGATAAAGTATTTCACTTTCCCAGCTCTCTGTTCCATCCACTCTGCATATTATTACTCTTCCTATATATAACTCTAAACCTCTCGTTATTTGTCAAACAGACCTTGAGCTAATCGATCTATAATTTGCTGAACTGGTAGTGACGCAAGAAAGGAATTCAGAAATGGAAAATTTTTCGCTTCAGCTGCGCTTTATGGTGCAAAAGACAAGAGCAAAGTAAAGAGAGTAAACGTGGCTGGGTGACGCCTCGGTAACGTAGTTGGGTGATCGAGAGGGTGGATAGGGTGAAAATCTAACGTACGCTGCACACGTAGATCGTACGTGACGAGTCCTCGATCGAGCCGTTTGCAACCCAGAGCGAAGCGACGACTCCACGCTCTCACTGAAAATGTATCCCCCTTCCCCCAGTCTCCCCTTTCTGGCCATGTCACCCACACCCTTAGAAATGACAGAACCAAGTTTGATATTAAACCTTACCCTTTCCCGCGCGAAACAAGAGACCGAACCGCACATCTGCGACAAAGTATTCAGGAAGTTAAGCACACTGGAATGCTACACGCGACTGCCTTTCTGCTTAAACTGAGGTACAGAGATGCAGAGTACAGAGATGCTGAGTACAGAGGTGCAGAGTACAGAGGTGCAGAGTACAGAGGTGCAGAGTACAGAGGTTCAGAGTACAGAGGTTCAGAGTACTGAGCTACAAAGTAACGCAGAGAACTGAGAAAGCCTTATCTCGACGCTTTTACATTCTACTCACATTGTCTTCTCTACCTTGTAACCAGAAATTAGGTCTGAAATTACGAGAAACTTTATACCATCTTATCGAATTCGCATTGGCGCACTTGGTAGCTGATAGAGTTGGTGTCGCTTTTGAAAGTTGAAAGGTAAAACTTTTCTGTAAAGCTGTATGGTGGACGGAAGTGTAAAAGAATTAAAGTGTCGTTTGAGAAAATGCAAGGAAGAATGCATAAATGATTTTTGAGAGGAACCAAAGGATCTGGAAAAAATATTTAGATGGTATTAAATTATTCTCGAGTCAAAGGTTGAAAACTGATATTGCAAATCTCTTTAATTTCAAAACCGGGAATACGCCTGGAATTTTTTTCAAGAACCTACACTGGGAAAAATGTTTGGTGCGGACAAAAAAAAATTTTGTTGCTATAGAAGCAACAAAGATTTTTGGCTGTGCCAACCAAATTTTTGTTGAACCAACCAAAGTTTTGTTAATTCAACCAAAACTGAGATTTTGTTGGTTTAAATGAATTTTCTTGGTTCAAAAAACAGTTTGTTGAAAGAACCAAGATTTGGTTGGCACAACCAAACAATTTTTGTTGCTTCTATAGCAACAAAAAGTTTTCTCAGTGTATACTCTCTAAATCTGAATTAGTGAAAAGTAGGTCACTAATTTACTTTAGTGAAAATTTTCACTAATTATTAGTTGTATTTCACTATTTCAATTAGTAAGTTTTCAACTTTTCACTAAAGTTTTAGTCAAAAATGACTAAGAATTAGTAGAATTTTTCACTAAAGTAAATCAGTGATCTACTTTTCACTAATTCAGATTTAGAGAGTAACTTTAATAATTTATTTAACAAATTGTAGAAACTATCTAAAGATTTCAAAGGATTATAAATAATTTCCAGGTATTCTTTGAGAAGATTAGGGAATTCAAAGAATTTGTAAGGAATTCCAAGGAATTTTAAAGAACTTTAAAAAACTTGTAAAAATTTTAAGAAATTTTGATGTTTCAAAGTGATTTTAATGTTCCTCATGGAATCTTAAATGTTTTCATGAGATTTTTTATGAATTTTTAAAGATTTTGTGGAATTTTAGGGAATTTTGAAAAGTTTCCGAAAATTTTAAAAGATTTTTTACGTATTTCAAGGGATTTTAAAGTTTTTTCGTAGAGTTATAAAGGATTTTACGAAACTTGTAAGAAATCAAAGAAATTTTTATTATTTTAAAGTGATTTTAAAGAATTTAAATGTTCCTCATGTAATTTTAAACGATTGTACAAAATTTTTATGATTTATAAAAGATTTTATAGAATTTTAGGGGAAGTGTTTTTAAAAATTGTGAAAGATTTTTACGTATTTTAAGGGATTTTAAAGTTTTTCCTGAAATTTTAAAAATTATTTTAAGGAATTTTAATAGTCCTCATAGAATTTAAAAAATTTCAAGTCATTTTTGATTTTTAAAAGATTTTGTGAGATTTTTTATTTCAAGAGTTTTTCTTTAGAGGTTTTAATGCACATTAGGGAATTTTCCAGAATATCACTAGATTTTTATAATTTGTAAAAGATTTTGTATAATAATTTGAGAGATTTTTACGAATATTAAATGTTGTTAAGTGATTTTAAATTTCAAAAGATTTAAAATGAAAGTCTCTGAATGTTAGGGAAAAGTCAGGGAAATGTCAGGGAATTTAAAAAATGGGTTGTGAAACAGGTGCTTTAAATGTCAATACTGAAAAATTGGAAAACAGGGTTGAAAATGGAGTGGAAAGTAGGAAAATTCCAAAATACAATATTTTATATGTTTATTTATACAGTATTAATAAATGATACCATGTAATTTACAAACTGTCACCAATTTTCCCAAAAAAGACTTGCAAAGATTGAAAGTCACCCTAGATTTCCAATCTGGCAGATTTTTACTCAGTTCCACTATATATGGATCTCGCTTGGTTCGAAAATGATGAGAGATAAGGTCCGTATACTGGAAAACAATGTATTTTTCGAAAGCCTCTGGCACTGAAATGTAGAGTATGAAAACGATACGAGCTGTGTGAAGAACCCTTTTACGGAATATGGACCAGTATAAAGTGAATCTCGAACCAAAGTATCACATACTTTACTTTCTTGTGCAAACTCTGAAAAACTTTAAAATAGAACAACAAAATAGAACAACTCTTATTTTAATCACAATTTTCATACATTTTTCAGATCAGAATTAAAGTTGATAAACTTCTGTAATTTCTATAATGTATGATTCTCGCATGATAATAAGTGGAAAATGAATGATAAATGGCAATTGAGCGACCACTTTGAACTGCTGCTTGAAACTTGCCTGGAAAGATAAACAACGCTCCAAACTCTTACAGAAAGATAAACAGCGATTGGCTGATTGCCATTTGTCTTACCACCACTGGCTGTTACTACTGTCGCGTTCTAAACTCTCACCGCATGAACAAAATTTTCTTCGAGCGTTACATGCTCTTACAGACACTTCTTATTTTCCTCCAGAAACTTCGACATGCTTCCTACAGATTGTGAAACTTGTGTTTTATGCGTTTTTAAACAATTACTGTACTTTTGTAAGTGCCAATTTCATTTTCAAAAGCACTGGCAAACTTCTTTTTACTTCCAACAACTTCAATTCATTCAAAAGCCTCGGATTGGTAAGAAAAGCAAAGCAATTCTTAATTTTCATTTGTAATAAACGAGTGATTAATTAGTAATAATTTGGGCGTTGAAAAATGTAGACATGCAGATTATTATTGAATTATTGATAGACGATTTCACTCTTGAGTGAGAATCAGTTGAGTTTAGCGAATAACCACATAAATGGCTAGGTCCATGGCTGAATGGTAGCAATTGAAACGTATTTAGTCATGATTTGGACAGACGAATCTAGTGTAGCTGGATCTATTATCAGGACGAAACCCTATACATGTAGCAAATTACATTTCTGTTGGTACGCACTCACCGAACTATTACTAATTCAGAAGGCGGTTTGTATTTGTACCACACAATGTTCTATACAGCAGACGACGCATTCTGCATAGTATATTCACTAGCACAATGGCCCATGTCTCGTGAGTTTTGAAATATGGATATGAATACGAGCTTGAATACGCTTCGACGAGTCAAGATAACGAAGATAGGACGAAGTCGTTTTCCCACAGGTTCTTTCTTTTTGATAACCCCGGTGCCACTGTTTCCTTCTCGTTGACGTGACAATCACTGTAACCACGAAAAATGCCTATAATACTCGGCTACGTGAGAGATAAAGTCAATGTTACACTTTCTACTACCTCGTTTAACAGACTCTATCTATCAATGACACAAATATTTCTTTCTGGCGTCTTGATAGGACCTGGCATGAAAAATTTATAGCGAAGAAAATCGTTCAGATGTTTTAGTGGATATATATATATATTCCATAAATTCTGTTTTTCCTAATGTTTGGATTAGAGAAAGTCGGTATATCACTTTAAATCTTTTGAAATTTAAAATCCACAATAATTGAAATTCGTAAAAATCTCTCAAATTTATACGACAACATTGGAAATCTCTTAAAATTTATTGGAATTTATTGAAATTTCTAGACATATTTTAAAATTTGAATAAAAATAAATTCCTTTAGATTCGTTAATATTTCATGAGAATCCTTAAATTTTCATTAATTGTTTTAAAATTCCTCAAAATCATTTCAAATCCTTTTGGAAATCTCTTGAAATATTTTAAAATTCCACGAGGAAATTTAATATTCCTGAAAATGCGTCAAAATCTCCTAAAATTATTGGAAACTTATTAAAATCCTTTAAAATTCGCTAATATATTTCGAAATTTCTAGAAACACCTTTAAATTCCTTCAAATTTAACTATAATATGTAAAATGCGTTAAAATGTCATAAATTCTTTAAAATCTATTAAAATTCCACGAAATCCTTCATAATGACACAAATTTTGTTTCAATCATAAAAAAATCTCATAAAGTCCTTTAAAATTTTACGAAATCTTTTAAATATTATACAAATCTCTTGCAATGTTTTTAAGTTCCCAGAAACCACTTAAAATTTTTTTTAAATTATTGGAAATCTCTTAAAATTAATTGAAATATCATGAAATTCCTAAAAACATTTTTAACTTTGACGAAATCTCTTCAGATTCGTTTATATTTCATGAAAACCCTTAAATTATCACTAATTGTTTTAAAATTCCTCAAAATCATTTCAAATCCTTTAAACTCCTCAAAAAACTTCAAAATCTTTTAAGATTTCCTACAATCCTTCAACATTCCACAAAATCTTTTAAAAATCTCTTGAAATATTTCAAAATTCCATAAGGAAATTTAATATTCTTTAAAATGCGTCAAAATCTCTTAAAATTATTGGAAACTTATTGAAATCCCCTAAAATTCGCTAATATAATTTCGAAATTTCCTAGAAACACTTTTAAATTCCTTAAAATTTCACTATAATATTTAAAATTCTTTAAAATGTCATAAATTCTTTAAAATCTATTGAAATTCCATGAAATCCTTCATAATTACACAAAATCCCTTTCAGTTCCTAGAAATCACTTAAAACTTTTTAAATTATTGGAAATCTCTTAAGGTTTCCTACAATCCTTGAAAATTCCACAAAATTTTTCAAAACTTATTGGAAACTTATTGAAATCCCCTAAAATTTGCTAATATATTTTTATAATAAATTTCCTAGAAACACTTTTAAATACCTTAAAATGTCACTATAATATTTAAAATGCTTCAAAATGTCATAAATTCTTTAACATCTATTAAAATTCCACGAAATTTTTTAAATATTATACAAATCTCCTATAATCCCTTTAAATTCCTAGAAACCTCTTAAAATTTGCTAAAATTATTGAAAATCTCTTGAAACCATTAGAAACCCTCAAAATCTGAAAGAATGCCTGGAAATTCTTTATAATCCTTCAAAAGTTTCTAAAATCTGTTAAATAAACTATAAAATCTACTTTAAAATATAAAAATACATCTCCCTGACTTTTCCCTTACTCTCTAAATTCGAAACTGTAAAAACTCACTGTTTCACAGTAAAATTTCACTGTTTCCCATGAGGAATAGTGAAATTTTGCTGTAAAACAGGGAGTTTTTACAGTTTCGAATTTAGAGAGTACAATTGCCAATTTCCTCAATTTTTTCCGAGCTACCATTTGCAATAATCACTGCTTAACATAATTTCTATTTTCCCGAATAAAATTTTGGCACAATATCCTCTTCAGAAAAAGAGTAGACAATTATATCAAAAATATATAATTTAATTAACAAAGAATTTGAATATGTTGTCAACAGAAATAAAAACAATTAATTGAACATAAACTTTGATTATTCTCTGAAGTACATAAAGTGGTTAAATTGTGCAATGAGATTGGAGCAGAGTGAGGCGAGGTGAAGGTAAGGTGTCCTCTAACTCGCGTCATGTTTCCGGCTAAGTGAAAAGCCATCGGCTGGAAGTTCCGGACTTGATAGTTGCTTGCATCCTCTGGTCAGAATAGTAGTGGCGATCGCGATATGTGATCGCAACGGCTGGGAAATATTTCATGGGCCAATGGTTCGAATCTTATACGCGCGGGTACGCTTTTCCTTCGAGCGGGGGCAAAACGTAAAATTATTCCACTGCCTTGCCAAATAGGCGATCTAAATGCGCTCAACCGACCAGAAGTGGTAATACGTTACCGGTTATTGCCGGTGGCAGCATCTTGGCGCGCGCCTTGATATCCGCCAAACGATCCAGAGGGTTTGTCGAAATAATTGCCTCGAATAATGCGGAGAGCGTGTAGAAGGCACCTCTGCGTCGATGCGATGCGATGTGATGGTACCGTCGGCGTAAGACGACCATTACTAAACCGATGTGCGAAACGAGGTGGTGTATACATATTACATGCACACGGCATACATTTTCTATTAGGTTTCCCGTCACGTAAGACTCGATCGTGCAGGTAGAAACACGAGACTTAACCCTTTACAAATCGTGTTTCGTGTGTATTCGTGTTGTATGATCTACTGCTTATAACGTCATGTCTTTGTAAATTTAACAACACTCTAGTACTTACACCTTCAATTTAATCATTCAAGTACACGTGAGATATTTCCACACCTGCTAATGCCGCATTTCACGTAAACTGTTTTTAATTGAAAATTAAGAGTCTTCGTTAAAGCATTAAAAGGAATTTAAACTTAAAAGGCTTTCATCAGACTAAATAATCTGAATGATTTTTAAAAATAATTTCTAAGGGGCGCGTCTAAGAAAAATGGGCGTGGTAAACATAAAGTGGGTGTGTCTAAGGAAAATGGGCGTAGTAAAATAAATTGGGCGTGTCTAAAGAAAATATGTGCAGCGAAAATTATATTCAATAGGCGTTGAAAATGGAAATGGGCGTGGTAAACATACAGTGGACGTGTCAAGAACAATGGACTTAGTAAAATAAATTGGGCGTGTCTAAAGACAATATTTGCAGCGAAAATTATATTCAATGGGCGTTGCCAATGGAAATGGGCGTGGCAAACAGGAAGTAGGTGTGTCTAAGGGAAATGGGCATGGTAAAGTAAACTTGTCGTGTGTATAGAAAATATGTGCTGAGAAAATTATATTCAATAGGTGTTTCCAATTAAAATGGGCGGGATGACAAATACTGATATAGATACATGAAAGATAAGTGGGCGTTGCCAATAAATATAGGCGTGGTTATAGGGCGTGGTTAGTAAAAGTGGGCGTGTTCAGAAAAATTCAACTTACAACCCATTTTATAAAGTAAAAAGAGAATTGAGACAATTCTGAAATTTGAAAAATCTTTTAAAGCAGATCTAATTGAAAATTGGTTGTAGTTAAATTAGAAAAACTTGTGAAGAATGATCCAAATGCTAAGTGTTTGTTTATGAACAGTTTGAACTATTTCTACACAGTGCATTCAATCAGAAGATGAAAGTGCTTCACAGTTGATTGAGTAGTTGATCAATGACGTTTGTCGACGTACCCGTGTGGAAATTCAAATCCGGGCACTAGCAGGCCCTGAAAAGGTTGCCTTATTATACTTAAGGTCCGGATCCGTCAATCCTATCAGGCCCATATAGTGTTCCGTAACGCACAATGTGAAAAGGGCCGTATCAGGCTACCTTAAAGGGTTCCTATCAGGTAACCATTTCAGTGCCTTTTAAAAAATAAAGGCCCTTTTCAGGGCCATATTTTTTATCTATCAAATTCCTGAATTTTTTTTAAAATTATAGTACAATAAATATAAAAATTAATGTTTTCTTATAATCGTTATAATGATGTTTTATTAAAATAAACTTATTTTTCACAATAACGATTTCTATAAATAATTTTTAATACTGCATAGTAGCAAACGATATATTATTTAAGTATAAGTAAGAGTCCGTTTAAGTTTAATCGTTATAACAACGATGTTTTTTAAAAATAAACTTAAAATAATAAACTTAAAATAAACTTATTTTTGACAAAATAACGATTTCAATAAATGATTTTAATACTGCATAGTAGCAAACGATATTATTTAAGTAATTATTTAAGTCCTTTTAAGTATCCATATATATTTGTACAAAGTACTAGGTTTGTTCTTCAATCTCATCATCATAAATCGGTTCCTCTGGACCTGTGCTATCGTGGTCTTCCTTTGCCTCGGGTGATTTGTTTCGAACAGCTCTTTTCTGCCTCTCGCCATCCCAATCTTTTGCGTTATTAAACACTTTACCGACTACGTTGGAAATGATGTCTTGTGTTAACGTCCTTCCAAGTTCATCATGGCGTCGGTGTGTTTGCATAACCG
>UCOK01008862.1:0-51305 GCA_900474325.1 Synergus umbraculus
TTATTAATGTTAATAAATTGATGAAATTTTGCATAGTTATTCCACTATATACCTAGTTGAATTTCTTACAAAATACTTAATTTTACAAGTTTTATGTACTTTTATAATTTTCGAAAAATTCATTTTTTCACTATAACTTCTCAAATATTCAAAAATGAAAGCTGATGTAAGGAAAATAAAGGTTCCTTGCGTCGAGGCGAATCGATTGACCTATAAGATTAATAAATTTCATTGAAAAATACAAAATTTGTGTTTAATTGTAATTTTCGAAAATGAATTTAATGATGATGTAAAGAATGCTTAATGCTTCCTCTATGAGGAAGCAAATCATATTTGCTTATAGGAAGCAAAGTGCTCATTGAATGAGTACATAAGTTGATACAACTTCACAGCTAGTTTGTTGCTTTTATATCAAAAAAACATTTTGTTGTTCGAACCAAACAGTTTTATAAGTGAGGGTCGGGAAAACGAGGTGAGAAAACTGGAGAGGAAATGGAGGTGGAAAAAGAGGTGGGAAACTAAACTAGGAAGTAGGTTTGAAAAATTAGATGGAAAAATGTGTGGAAAGGTTGGAAAATTAGGAAGGATAATGGGTTGGAGAAAGAGATAAGGAGACTAGATAGAAGAAAATGTTTTGAAAAGTAGGTGGGAAATGAACAGAAAAAATAAAGTTGTAAAAACTAGGTGAGGAGACTAGATGAGAAAAATGATTTGGAAAACCGTGGGGGAAAAGAAGGAGGAATGGGAAAAACTTTTCAAAAGTGGGTTGGAAAAAGTTTCAAGGTAAAGGGATTACAAACAGAGGGGGAAAATGATATAGAAAATTTTTTTGTAAAACTAGATAGAAAATGTACAGAAAAAAGAAGTTGGAAAATTAGGTAGAAATGAAGGTGGGAAATAGTGGAAAGGGGGTAGGAAATAGATAAAAATAAAGTTGGGAAAACTAGATAGGGAGACTAGATAAAAAAAGGATCTGGGAAACAGAATAATAAAAGGGGGTTGGAAAAACTGAATGTGAAAACTGAGTACCAAAAATAATTTTTGGAAGTTTGGAAAACTATGTAGGAAAACTGAGAAGGAAAATTTAGAAAAACTAGTTTACAAAAAGTTGGAGAAGAAAAAAAACAGTAGAGGTTGAAAACCACGTTAAGTTTCCCATTCTTCAATAGTAGTTAAAGGTAGGGTGTTTCTTTATAAGTTTATTTCTTGAGTCAGCAAAGAAAAGAAAAACAGAAAATAATTAATTGAATAAGAGTGGTTCTCAATTTATCCATGGTCTTTAAACCCCTTTTATGTTTTGAAATCCTCTAAAAATATATCCAAAAGTGAAAATATTAGATTGCACCAAATATAATCAAAACATATATTAATAGGAGTGATTCTCAAATTCATGATCTTCTTCATTCAGTGAATTGGTTCAATGGAAGAATGAAAATGGAGTTGAAAGCGTAACCAGAGGGAATTGAATTGATTCTCGAAGCAAATATCGACATTTTGAATTTATTATTTTGTTTGTCTGCGAAAGCTCGAATGGGGTTGTGTTTTGACAAAGAAAACTCGAGGATGAGTGAAATCTCCCGGCCGATCTGACCTCTGACATTAAACTCGAATGTAGTACAGTTTTAGTGAAACGACTCTTCCAAGGCTAAATTAGAACAATATAAACAAATTTTTATAAACTTGAATATTGTCGGAAAAATTCTTGTAAGTTTGATGAATTTTCATTTAAAACTTAAAATTGATGATTGATTGATAAAAAAACTTAAAAAGTATGGGCTTTTTAGCTAACATAGTTTGAAATGAGGGTAATCAATTTTCGTTAAGTTATAATACTATTATTTAACATTTGTCCCTTCTTAAGTTTATAAAATTTGCAATCTTGCTGAAAATAGTGCAATCAACTCTAGAGCGTTGATCTCTTATAACAGATCAATAGCCTGTAGTTGACACCACTAGGTAGTTGATTGAAATCCAAGATTAGAAATCAACCATCGCGATGAACTCGAAGAAGAATCAGAATCAGAAACTAGGTCGACTCCTAGAGGAAAAACGAATAGTGGACATCAATATTTAATGAACTTAAAGTAGTAATTATAATTAAAGGCGAATACTTAATTTAATATTAATTCCATTCTCAAATCATAAAATCAGGAATTCAATATATTAGATATATTGTCTTAATCTTTGGGAGTCAACATTTTTTAAATTCAATTTTTTTAAATAACTATCTAAGGTGATTTATCGGCAAGCATCAAACGTTAACTTTGAAAGCTAAATAATTTTGGCATATTCAATTATTTTGAGCTAATTTTCCACCTAAACTGTTTTAATGACTACACAGCGTTATTGAAGCACAAAGTCTGAGAAATTTTGACTTGGGGTAGTTTCCAAAGTCAGTTATTCCCTGGAGGAAGCCTCTTGAACACTTTGCAACAGTGAATTTCCCAAGTGAAGCTCCCAAGTTTCAGTAATTTCAGTTACCACCTAAACGATCAAAATCTTCGATCCTTAAATGACTGCTCAGAATTGATGAATTTAATCATTCAAGTGAAAAATTAACAAGTTACGAGAATTATTTATTGTTATTTTTTTTTAATTTGACAACTTAGTTTCCAATTCACATTTCCAACGCACTCTTTTACAAAACTATCCTATCCAGTTTTTCCACCTCTTTTTCGCAATATACTTCAATTGTTCTTTTCCAAAACAGTTTTCTAAAATTAGCTGGAAAAAAGTTGGAAAAATTGGAGAGGAAAAGGCTTTTGCCTTCGTTTTCCAAAAGAAAAATAGTTGTGAAGACTAAATGGAAAACCGAGTTTGAAAAACTAGGTGGAAAACTTAGTAATAAACAGTAATTAGATAAAGTATTTGTAGTGTTGGAAAAACAGTGGTAAAAGGTGGGAAAAATAGGTGGCAAACTGAGGAGGAAAGTGATGGGAAAACTGGACAGGTAAGGAGAGTTGGAAACGCGGTGGGAAAAGGTTCGGTAAAGGAGGAAAATTTATTGAAAAATAGGTGGAAAAACTGGATTCGCAAAGGGGGATTGAAAATCGAAAAAAAGTCTGGAAAAGAGAAAATGGGACTTATTAAAAATACTAGGTGGAAAACTGATTAGGAAAAGTGGTTGAGGATTTGATTAGGAAAATAGGTGGGAAAAAAAGGTGAGGAGACTGAATAAAAAAAGGTCTTGAAAACTTATTTAGCAAAAGAAATTGGAAAAGAGTGAAAAAGTAGTTTTTAGTCCCTTGAAAGTAAAAAGTACTTTTTAATCCATAGGGAGTAAAAAGTACCTTTTGTGAAATGTACTTTTTGTATCCTAGAGAGTGAAAGATACATTTTACTATTTTGTTTTCTAATACTTTTAATCCATAGGGAGTGAAAAATACTTCTTACTCCTCAGGTATCTACTTTTCACACCCTGAAGAAAGAAATATACTGTTTTACCTCCTAGGGACTAAACAGTACATTTTTCTCCCAAGGGAGTAAAAAATAAAATTTTAAAGTAAATAAAGACTAATAAAAAGTACTTTTTCTACTTAAGAAGTAAAAAAAGAGTGTGGAAAACTGATGAGGAAAAGTGGTTGAAGGTTTGTTGAGGAAAATAGGTGGGAAAACAAGGTGGGTAGACTGAATAAAAAAAGGTCTTGGAAACTTCTTTGGAAAAGGGGTTTGAAAAAGAGTTTGAAAAAAGTAATTGGAAAAATAGGTGAAAAAACTTTGTTGGAAAATAAGGGGAAATTTTTTTCTAAATAAATAGAAATAAACATACCTGAACCAGCCGTCCCCAGCCTAAGAACAGCATCGCCTTGTAAGGAGATGGATAAAGTGGCCGTATCCTCGAGACGAGCGAGGACCTCTTCTGGAATATCCTCAGGTTCGCGGAGGCGGAGGGTTACTTCACCTCCGCCTCCGCCCCCTTGACCATTCCCACTCCCGGGGCTGGTCGAGGCCGAATACATGAAAACTGAACCGTATCCATGCAGTGACTGCAAAGGCAGTCTCACGCCACCCACTTCCCCGACCGGACCCTGAAATCAGAAAAACATCCAATTAAAATCACAAAATCCAAATTTTAATCTGTATCAAGTGAATTTTCAGAAAACAAATCATCTATACATTTTTATTGATTTTCCTTTTACAATTTCACGCTTATTATTTCAATTTAAATATTTTTTTTTTATTCCTACTTTATAACTAAAAGCCGGTTCAGTATAGTTAGTTTCACACAATTTATGCATCAAGAATCTTTTCGATCAATCGAAGGGTGCATTAAGTTCAATTTAGGACCGAAGTCTTTTTATTTCTCCACGTGTCCCTATCTCGAGGGACTTACCTTCCCTGCCTTTTTTGAACCCCATTTT
Organism: Synergus umbraculus; assembly: GCA_900474325.1. Lineage (NCBI taxonomy): Eukaryota > Metazoa > Arthropoda > Insecta > Hymenoptera > Cynipidae > Synergus > Synergus umbraculus. The sequence goes on from UCOK01008862.1 coordinate 4,362, forward strand.
TATGTTTCCTCATTCCTACTTTCCATACTAACACCGTTAGAATAGAGTTCCGATAAGAAAACTCGAGTCCTTCATGCAAATTTAAATAAAGTCAATCCCCACTCCGAAAAATGGAGATTGAGAAATATTGTAAATTGTAACTTGACAAAACATAACGAGAATTAAAGATCTTTTTTCGGATATTTGTGATTCCCCAGTAATCATGTAGCTCTTACAGAATTTTATCTCTTTTTTACAATATTTAATAATAAGTTCTATATATCAAATTTGAATAATTCTAAAAATGGCAAAAAAGGTACAAAATGGCAAAAAATGGTAAAGAATTCGCAAAACAAAGATGGGTAAAGCTTTTGAAATAAAAAGCCTTTTACGATATTGCGGTTGCAAAATCGGAAACGTTTGGTGTTATTTCAGAATGGGTTTTCATATAAAGCAGTGGGAACAAGAGCCATTCCGAGAGGGTTATTTGCCATGTTCAAAGAGCCATTACCAAAATGACTATTAAAATAAATTACTCTCATTGCGCTAACCGATCTTGCCTTCTATAACTGTAACTGTGTGATATGGAAACTGTCCGTTGTATGAATCAATTTGTGTAAATAATGGAACAGAAACGTTGGCCCTAACTGCCAAATGCGTTGGGAAAACATAAAATTCAACCTTAAGCATCGTGCATTAACGCAAACTCCATTATATGTATTACGCCTTCTATGTGCTGAATTATTATCGTTTATTCGATCGTTAAAAGATGAAGGTTATTGCCGAAATTCACTAACTTTTTACTATCCTCGGAAATGATGATGTATTGCTGATCATACAACTTTTACGGCCAACTTTATATTCGGTGAATTGATATTAATGGACCAAAAATTATCCGAGAATTTCGAATCGAGTGCTTCCAATTTCAATTTTCACGTAAAAATATATCAGAACTTTTAATTGGAGAATTTTAGACTTCAATAAAATATTTCATAACTTTTACTCTTAATGAAAGACACGTATCAGCTGTTTGGTGCCTAAAAATTTTTAATATAAATTTTTTTATAAATATTTACGACCAGATAAAGCGGGGCTAAATTTCTACTTTTCTAACTCTATGCACTAAAAAGTAATTTTTACTCCCTATGGATTAAAAAATACATTTTGCTTCATATGGAGTTAAAAGTACTCCTTTAATACCTGAGACTAAAAATTAATTTTTGTCCTCTAGGAAGTGTAAAGTAACTTTTACTCCCTAGGGAGTGAAAAGTACTTTTTTCTTCCCAGAAAGCAAAGAGAAAGTGAAAGCTATTTTTACTCTTTTGTTTTCTAGTGCTTTTAATCCCGTGGGAGTGAAAAAGTAGTTTTCAATTCCTAGAATGTAAAGAGCACTTTTTACTCCATAGAGAGTAAAAAATACTTTTTGTGCTCTAGGAAGTGAAAAGTAATTTTTGCTCGCTAGGGAGTGAAATGTACTTTTTTGCTTCCTCGGGAGTGAAAAGTATTTTTTGCTTCCCAGAGAGTGAAAGATACTTTTTACTTTTTCGTTTTCTATTACTTTTAATCCCTAGGGAGTGAAAAATTAGTTTTTAGTCCCTAGAAACTAAAAAGTACATTTCAATCTATAGGGAGGAAAAAGTATCTTTTGTACTTTAAGAAGTGAAAAGTAATTTTTACTCCTTAGAGAGTAAAATATACTTTTTTCTTCCTCGGAAGTGAAAGATACTTTTTACTCTTTTATTTTCTAGTACTTTTAATCCCTAGGGAGTGAAAAAGTAGTTTTTAGTCCCTAGAAAGTAAAAAGTACCTTTTGTGTTCTATTAAGTGAAAAGCGATTTTTGCTTCCTAGGGAGTGAAACGTACTTTTTTCATCCCTCTTTTTACTCTTGTTTTCTAGTACTTTTAATCTCTAGGGAGTGAAAAATACTTCTTACTCCTCAGGTATCTACTTGTCACACCCTGGAGAGAGAAATATACTGTTTTACTCCCTAGGGAATAAAAAGTACTTTTTTCTCCCAAGGGAGTAAAAAATAAAATTTAAAGGTAAATGAAGACTAATAAAAAGGATGCTTTTACTCCCTGGGGAGAAAAACAGGACAAATTTAGTTCCATAATACACTATTTTTGCCCTCCTAAATGAGTTATGCTAAAACTACATTAATTAAAGTTCAAAGTGAATCGTTGATTGATAAAAAAAAAACCTTAAATAGAATTTAATAAAATGAAACGAATTCTAATTATTCCGATGGCAAATTTGATCAATGAAAAGAAAGGAAAAAACACGCTTGCGCTAATTTTGTGATTGGATGGTTCTGTGACGTCTCACTAATGGGAAATAAAAAAAAAAAAGAATACGTCCGAAGCACGTGACTTTATTGTTACGTCAGTCTCCAGATGTTTGATGGACATTCGTGAGTATCCACTGAGTCGTGGACCGTATAATCAGCTTTACTCGCTTCGGCAATTTAAATTTAAAAAAAATAACTTTTTACATGCATAACATTTCTTTTGTAAATTATTTGAATTATTATAATGATTAATTGATTGAGTACAACTCATAATCATTTAGATGCTATAAATATCATAATTTAATACTATAAATGTCAATAAATGTCAGTAACAGGAATTTGCAAAAGAAATCTATAATATTCGTAAATTATATTCGAATTGGCACTGAAGGATGTTTTATAATAAATTGTTTTTGAACGGTCGCTTTAATTTCTTAATAAATTCATTGTTTCAGCTGCAATTTCAGAGTTTTAACACATCAATAGTTTCCTTGACTTGCTCTTTCGCCATTGTTGAAACAAAATCGTTTTCTCGATTGATAATACGAAGGCGCGTTTCGAGAAGCTAACAATGAGCTATTGTTAGGTTCTTTTGTTTTCGACTAGAATAAATCTCAACTACGAATTGTATAAAACTCTTCCCATCGATTTAAGGCTCAGACTCGAAACGGACGCGATTTTGCCCTTCCATTGTCAAAGTTTTGTAATAAAAGATTTCTTAATGAGAATATAAAAGCTGAAGCAAAAACTGTTGCATTGAAAAAACCATTCAAAGTATTTTGCTGTTAATGACAGTTTTCTAGAAAACTTAAAGGATTTTAGGAGATTTAAATTGACTTTAGTGAATTTCGCGAAATTTCGACGAACTTTAAATGATTTTAAAGAAGTTGAAGGGATTTCAAAAATTTCAGAGGAGTTTAAGGATTTTCAAGGAATTTTACAGGACTTCTAGGAGTTTAAGTGATTTTAAGGACTTACAAGAGATTTGACGGGATTTGAAAGTTTCTTTTTAAAGAATTTGATAATAATTCAAAAGATTTCAAGAGATTTAACAAAAGTTGCAATGCAAGCACCAATCAAATAAAAATATTAAGATTGATTATTCAGAGAAAACTGGTTCAAACCGAAAATCCACTTCGCTCATTAAAAAAATTAAATCAAGGACAATTTAAGAATTTTTGCCGAATTTTTTTCGAATCCCGGACAATTCTCGGATTTCCTTAAATTCCCGGAAAATAGACACCCTGCTATTAAAAATATTTGCCTAAATAATCGTGAAAAATGAGAGCACATTTTTTTTTGCTGTGGCATATGTTTGATTTTGAAACTCGCTACTCGATCAAGGGCGTATATTACTCGAGAACCCTCTACTTTCTCGAGGAGCTAGACAAACATGGGGTTACTTCAGCGAGGGTGGTTTTTCAGGGGATTTTCAGCAGTGAAAATGTTTTTTCTATGCCGCCCTTCCAATACGTGGTTTGTTTACGTCTGTTTAGCTATGAAAAAACAACTTCCCCTAATCTCCTGGGGAATCTTCCTCTGATAAAACCACTTTGGCCATTTTAAAAATATAAGTCTATTTTTTTCTAATTTCTAATATAGGGGTCCATTTTTAACGACGAGAAACTAAAAAAAAAGATTAATTTATAAAGCAAACATTCAGATTGTTTTTACTTTTTAAAATCATTTTTTAGTATTTTTCTTATTGTACGCTTTCAATTAAAAATCAGATTTGGATTCACAAAACTATTTGAAGAATTCAAATCAGAAAAATTTAAGCTTTCAGGCTTTAATTTGAATGCATTCAAATTCCAGAGCTTTTAACTTAAAAACGGTTAAATTTGTGAGATCAAGTCCTAAAATTCCAAGTTGCAAACTTTTTACATTAGAAGAAATTCTAAATTCAAAATGTTCGGATTTGTAAAATTTAAGATTTTTTCAACTTTAAGTTCAAAATAATCTAAAGACGAAGGGAGATTATTGTGAAAAAAAAATTTTTAATGGAAAGCTCTCGTTCCAAATAATTCAAGTTTGAGAAGTAAGATGACCCTAATAACTTTAAAACTAAGTACTTTGAAGACCAATTTCTTCCCGATCATTATTTTCCTTAGAGGAACGTCGAAACGACGAGATACGTCCGGTTGACTTTCCGGCACATTTCGCTTGTTTGTCACTTCTGGCGTCTTGGTGTCTCGAATTCAAAGCGATTCTCGACTTTCCTACGATCTTGACAGTTTCGTCAACAAGCTGGTCGTAAAGCCAAACGACCTGGAGGAAAGGGAAGTCAGCTTTGCTAAAAAAAAATCTTGCCACCGTATATATATACAATCCCAGAAACATGGATAACAGACTGTAAAGGCAACAACATTCACGATGAAAGTTCAATGGAAATCTGCCAGCGCTTCAGGACTGTATTTATCTCCCCATGGACGATAAACATTTAACTTTATTTAATCGAATTTGCTGCGCAGGCAAATAAATCCACGAACCAAAAAATTTGAAAACATACTTTTACTTGATTTACCTTTACTATTATTTACCATTTGTTGCTTTAATATATTCTGCAACGATTTCAATATTAAGGTAGAAAATTTGCTGTCAGATTGAAAGTAAATGTTTATTCTCCTGAATTTTTGAAAGTAAAAAAAGCTATCTTTAACTTCTATACAAGTGAAGTGCATCCTATTACAAATCAGAATAAAAAACTTTATGGCAACAAAGAAAACCTTAATTAATTTTCTATTGTATCCTGTGTTTAAAACTAAATAATAAATTCATAAAGTGGGAGTCATGCAAACGTGAAAAATGCTTTTCAGAGATTATGGAAAAGCTTGTATAAACGAATTGTTATGAGCTCTAGAGAGGAGCTGTAATGATAAAAAAAAAAGGTAGAAAAAGCGGACAGGAGCCTTGAAAATAATACCAGACACGACGTGACAGGGTTGAGATGAAAATTTGAAAAACGCGAACAACCGGAAACATGTGACGGAATGCAACGAAATGCAACAAAATCGCGAATGCGTCCACGAGAACGAACGGACGAGCCGTGACGCCAACCGTAAATTTTCCACAGCGACGAGCTGCATCCGAAGCACTGTATAACTGTATACTTTATATATACACAGAATATATATATATATATATATATATATGTATATATACCGTACTATATACACATCCGCCGCACCGACCTTCCCACCCATTTGCATTTTCACACCTTCCCCATTTACAATGCAGGCTTTGCCGGATTAAGGCCCCGTCCTTCCGACATCCAGAAGGACCCTTTTCCATAAAAGAATAAAAAAAATTTATCTAAAAGGGTTGCTCCCCATGAGAAAAATCGCTCGGCGATTTATATCGGCCATTACTTGAACTAAAAACAGTCGGCGACCAAGAAAAGCGCACCTGGGTTTACCAACTTTTCGGCGCAACCCTTCTCTAATTTTTTTTTGTTGTAAATCTTCGATTAGTTATTGAAGTACTTTTTCTAATATCAACAGATGCCTCACATACTTTTGCAAAAAGAAAAAATTAAAGAACACAAAACTTAGAAAAAAAATTCATATATTTTACTCCTTACCCCAACTCCAATTTCCCATAACCCACCTACCCCTACATCGTCAAATCCCTTCTCAACCCTCTGCATCTTATAAATTTTAGGTAATTTTACTCTCATTTCTGCACCCTTCACTATAATCTCCCTTCCTCTTATTGAGCCATCGATTATATATTTTCTATCACTCCTTTAACCTTTATCACCCCCCTCAGTCTTTCTTGAATTATAATCTTATCTTATACTCATAAATTTCTAACAGTCCTATAATTCTCCCCTAGTTAGGATTTCCAAATTTTCTTTTAAAAATTCCATCACCCCTTTACACCTCCCTTCACCCCTCTCTTCACACAAATCTAACCCTTCATTCTCCCACAGCCACTCTTGTAGCACCTTTAACACATTTCATGAATTCTTTTCCCCCTTGTATCCCGTAGCTAGTGTCCCTCTCGCGCCTTAAGAATCCTTTAACTTATTCCACTACACCCTCTCACCCTCTTTACCACCCCGCTCTTTCTTTCCTTAAAAATCTTCTACCTCCACCGAGAAGTGGAGTTCCTCTCCCTAAGTCTATAATACCACCCAGCAACCTTTACACCCCTTAGAAATATACCCCTCTTATTACCCTAGTCGCTCACAATCTCTTTCAAGTAGTCCTTTACGTTTGAATCTCACAGGTAGCCTCTCTCCCATCCCATCAACACCCTCACCCCTATATCACCATTTCCCTCTCTATCACCATTCCCCCCTCTACCAAAATTCCCCCTCTATCTCATCACTCCCCTTTTTTCAATCCTTTCCCCTATATCACTATTTACCCCTCTGTCAATTATGTCTCCCAACTTCAGTTCTCTTGCCCACCCAATTTCTTCCATTCTACCATATTTATTCACCCCTTTCGCCAACCAAGTTGGTTGAACCAACGCTTACCCACCCGCATTTCTGCACACCCTCCCCCCTTATTCCCCTTCGCTCTTGTCCAGCGTACCTTAAGTATCTTCTATTTCCACCCCTCTCAGCGCTCCACTTTCTGTCTCAAATCTCTACACCTCTCCACTTCCCCTCCAAAGCTTATATATCACCACCCGCCACCTGTTTCAGAAACATACTCTTTTTGTTAATCCCTTACCCCCTCATTCCTAATCCCTTTTAAGTAGTCCTTTCCTCTTTAAATATGGTTGCCTCTCACCCGTCCCATTACTCCCTTACCTTATATCACTTTTTTCCACTATATTTCTCACCCCTACCCCTCTTTCAATCCTTTCGTCTAGCAAAAGTTATCTTATTTATACATCCCGACAAGATGAATAAATTTTATCCAACTTAACTCTTAACCCTTTGCGGCATGATGGGTCGCTCTGCGACCCGCCTTTTTCTCCGTGATTTTACATTTTTTATGTTTTAACAAGTATCAGGTTTTTTGTTATTCCTAAGTCTCTAAGATGTAAATTAATGTGAAAAATATGTTATGTTATAAATCTTTGGAGAGGCAATTCTTTTTGGATTGAGTACACCTTAAAGTATTTTTCAGCATTTTTTCAGAATTTTCTGCAATTTTATATAAGGTATAAACTCTATTTTTTTACTTAAACTCTAAAATGCAGTGCTTCTCATATATACTAAACCCAATATAATAATTGTATTTTTTTCAAGCCTATTCTTGAGGTGTTTATTTTCATCTCTGATTCTAAATCTAAATTCAAAATATCCAATTTTGAAAAATCCAAAATTTTTAATTTTAATCCGCCATATTGATTCTGCCATCTTGGATTTTCATCAAATGCAAATTTTTACACCAAATTCGCATTCAGCGATGAGGAAAACCTCTAGAAAACGAAATTTAAAGAAAAATATACGACTGAAAGGGTTAAATTCCATCCGAGCTCGTTTGGACCCAAAAGTTTTTTTAATCGTAAATATTTCTATAATTTTTGCTTCAAATAAGCATTTTTTTTACTATATGAACAACTGAATTCTTTTATATGAACAAAAGGATATTTTTGACAAAAGGCTTTCAGGAACATCCAAGAATGACTTTCAGGTGAGTATATTAAAAATTTGAGACATAATTTATAGTTTTCTACGCTGGGCTCCAATTAACCCCGTGTGGTTCTATCATTACCTCTTCAGCCCCCCTAATTTCTTCTATTCTACTCTACTATTTTCTCATCACCTACCACCTCAACCTCCCTTATTATCTCAACCCTACCACCCTTACTCAGTCACATTTCTGCCAGGTCCCTCATGCCTTGATTCCCTACTGACCCTACTTTGACGTTAAATAATTTTTTAAGTCACAAATATAGATTTTATGAAATTAAATCATAATTTTATTATTTTGACTTTGGTCTAGAAGTTGCAAGTATCATCTGGATTGGAAAATTTTATTAAAACGCATAATTTTCTTTCATCGCATAATTTTGGAAAATTTCAATTTTTCCATGGAAATTTTGTATTTAATTGACAAAAATTCAAAAATCCTAATATATTTTATAATAATTTATTAGTTTATTAAACTACCAAACAGAAGTTTTTTCCTTTTAACTAAATTAAAAGCTATCAAAATGAGCTCAGGGACGAGGTTACTTAGTTTAAAATTGTCGAATCGTCAATTCCGCATGAATTGAATTTGAAATTTTGAATTTGATTTCGTTAATAATTATTTTGTCACGAGTCTAAACTCGAAAATTGAACATTGAAAATCTAGGAATTTTAAGGAAATTTTATGAAATTTTTAAAGATTTCATGAGAGATAATGGGATTTTAAATGTTATTGTAGAATTTGAAAGAATTTCAAGAAGTTTCTGGGAATTTTTTAGAATTTTTCACGACTTTGATCAGATTTCAATAGGACTTCAAGGTACTTTTATGACTTTTAAAATATGTATTTTTGGGATTTAAATAAGGAATTTAAAACTTTATAGAGAATTTTATTGAGGCATTTCAAAGACTTTTTATGATTTTTAAAAGATTTTGTAGAATTTACAAAGATTTCGAAGGTTTTCGTCAAATTTTAAGGGTTTTCAAAAAATATTTCTAATTTATAAAAAAAGATTTTGTAATATTTTTAAGGATTTCATGGAATTTGATGAAATCTTTAATGATTTTAAGAGTTGAAACATTTCCACAGTGTGCTAGAAATTTTTAGAGATTTTCACTAATTTTAACATGGATTTCAAGATTTTTGCATTTTTAACGACTTTTAAATGATATTTACGAAATTCAAGAGATTTTTAGGATATTAAAACGATTTTTTAGAATTGTATGGGATTTTAGGATATTTCGTGAAATTTTAAGGTATTTTAAAAGCCTTGTAAGAGTTTTATGAGGTGTTAAGTAATTTGTAATACTGAAATTTTAAGGAATTTTATGAGATTTCTAATAATTTTAAGTGATTTCGAGAGATTTTTCTGATATTTTAAAATGATTTTGTGAGAATTTTAAAGGATTTCATGGAATTTGATAAGATTTCTAGAAATTTTTAAAGATTTTCATGAATTTTAACGTTGATTTCAGAAGATTTATGAGTTTCAAAATTTTTCTGGAATTTTTAAGGATTTCATGGAATTTAAAGATATTTCTAATGATTTTAATGGATTTTAAAGGATATAAAAGGGATTTGAATTGTTATCATTGAGTTTAAAAGAATCTCAAGAAAGTAAGAAAATAATAATAAAAATCAAATGAATGTAGAATGTAAATTTTAAAATAATTTTGCAGAAAAATCCTGATTAATGATTTTTTATATTTTATGAAAATATTTTTCTCAGTAGGCAAAATATCCAAATATTTCCAAGTTTTTGCACGTCAACTTTGAGTCTCACAAAATAGAAAGAAAAAAAAAATCAGATTCTAGAGAAAGGTATCTTTAAAATAAGCTCAAGAAATTTAAAAAATGTTCACTATTTCGAAAATTTATTGATATTTTTATAAAACATTGAGATAGTTCTGATTTCTTCATCGAACAATTTTGCATAATCCAGATTTTTGAAGCAGAATTCCGCACAATAATTAATTTTTCTTCGCATAGGTAATTTAAAGATTTTAAAAAGCAGAAAAAATTGTTTATTTATGTACTATCGCTGTGTCTTGCCTCATCCTGGAAATAACTTGTCATATTTTGGAAATATCCTGCTCTACTTGGAATTAACCTATTTTATCTGGAAATAACCTGTCTCATCATGGACCAATCCTCCCTTATCTTGTCTCATTTTTGAGCATTGAAGGACTTTAAGAAGCTTTTAAGACGCCTTCTGTGACTTAAACTTAAAGGAATTCAAACGTTTCAAATTTTCCCGTTAATCTCCTATTAATTAATCTACTAACAGCTATTCTAAATCTACTCTTAGCTAATCGACTAACAATATTTATTAAAATCTCTGAAAAGAAACTGAAGTTTCATAAAACCTAAAAATCGAGGCTTTACTTATTTTACTTTTCGCTTTTACGCATTTACGAGCGTTGGAAACGATGTCTTTATGGTAATATGGTGGTGCATCAGAATCAAATTTTACATCTTGTGCTTTTCTCTCAACGCAATATAAACATTATTTTTCAGAACAACACGCGATTTGTTATTGCCTCATTTCCTTCACGAGGAATAGTTGCTCTTTTGTACCTTTCGAAAAATTGAAATGTCACGGCTTTTCAGTTTTCTCATGAGATTGAAAGAGCTCTTCAGATTTTAAGAGATGCATCTATTTCGTTATGAATGGATCTATATAGTAATAAAGAAGCATAAAACCCTTTATACGTATCAATTATGTAAAAATGCAAAATAGTTTAAAAACCCAACATTTTTTTCCCGTAATAAATGTCATTCGATCCCAAAAGGGCAAAAAAAAAGTTTCAAGTTTTTAAAACATGTGGAACCAACTCTAATTCAAATAACCCTTACTTTTCAGAAATTAAGTGAAAATAAACTAAATGAAAAACTCGAAATCCTTTCACTGGTAATGTTTACAATTTGATTTCAACAGAGCACAGAAAAGTTTTAAGCTTTACACACATGTGGAACCTACCCTAATTCAAACTCCAGTTTTTCAGAAATTAAGTAAAATACTCGAAATTCTTTCACTGGAAATGGATACCGTTCGATCCAAAAAGAGCAGAAAAAAAGTTTCGCGTTTTGGACACATGTGGAACCCACTATTGCTACCCATAATTTTCGAAAAATTTAGTACAAATAAACTAAACAAAAAACATCGAAATTTTATTGTTGGAAACGGTTACGATTTGATCTCAAAAAGAGCACATTAAAAGTTTTATTTTTCGGACATAAGTGAAATCTACCCCAATTGAACCGCTGATATTTCAAAACTTCATAGGATGGGTTTCACGTGTGTCCAAGGAATAAAACTTTTTTTCTGCTTTTCTGAGATTAAATGATTTCCATAAATAGTAAAAAGTTTTTCATATCAATTTATAAAAGTTTTTTATTTGAAGTATTCTAACTTTATTTTTTTAAAGTTAAGGGTTGTTTCAGCGGTACAATTTCTTGTTCTTGAATTAGTTTATTCTTAAATTAGTGTATTTCAATATAATTTTCATAAATGTCAGATGTTGTTTCGAAGTCTGAGAATAGTCGCGTGTAATTTACAATTTTGAAATATGCAATATACTCTCATTTACATGTGTAATAACAGAAATTTTTTATGGAAAATTCTTTTCACCTCGAGGATGCTTTTCTTTCATTTCTGACGTAATTACACGAGAGCTGTGCGAGAAGAATTTGTAGGAAAGAAGAAATAGAAAAGAAGAGAGGAATAAAAAAAAACAGAGAAATAGAAAATGAATAAGATAAAAGCTGAAAAGAATGAGAGAGATGAATTCCAATGGCCATTTTCCTCGCAGATACACAACTATATACACGAACCTGCTGCTTTGATGCTTTTTATGATCGTCTGATCAAAGCTTCTCTTCTGATGAAGATAGAGAAGAAATAAAAGCTAGAAAATCAGATGCTCAACTGTTTTATTTAACTATAAAATATAGAAACGATGCATGTTTTTATATTGTTTCATGTTTCCTATGCATGAACTCCTGATTATTTATCAGTTGAATAAATCTCCTGAAGCGGAAAATTAAAAAAAATAAAATACACGTTATATGTGAATTTAAAATGCTCTTTCGGTGAGATTCGGAATTATTTCAAACAAGATAGAATTTCTACATATTTCTATGAATTTCCACGACAAATTTCCACAAAAATCTCTTAAATTAACAGAAATCTTTGTAAATTCTTAAAAATTTCACGAAAACCTTCGAAATATTTTATAATATCTTGACATTCCTTGACATTCCTTGAAACTTCTAGAAACGTCTTAAAATCCCTTAGAATTCCAAGACAATCTTTAAAATCCATTAAAATTTCGTGAAATCCATTAGAAATTCTTTAAATTCCTGAAAATCTTACAAAGTTCCTAGAAACTCTTGAAATTTCTTAAAATTCTTACAATGCTTCTTAAAATCATTTAATACTCCAGAAAAAACTTCAAAATCCCATAAAATTCCACGAAACTATTTGAAAGCCTACGAAATCCCATAAAATCTTTTAAAAATCAAAAATATCTTTTGAAATTTTTTTAGTTCCATGCGGAACAGTCCACAAAATCTCTTAAACTTTAATGAAATCCTTTGAAATTCCACGAACAAATTTAAATATTGTAAGAATCTCTTGTAATCCCTTAAAATTCCTTTAAAATTTTTTTTAAATCTTTAGAAAACCATAGAATCTCAAAAATGTCTGGAAATACTTTATAATCCCCCGAAATCTTTGGAAATCTTCTAAAATTTTTAAAATAAATTATAATTTATTATTATTATGCATAGATCAATTTCTGAACGTTTAAATGAACGATGAAAGAAATATTTTTTTTCCTTCCAGCTTCCAGTGAGAATAGTTTGCGGTGACTTGAAAACACATTCTATATAAAAAAATTCCAAAATTTTTCATTACGGGGGTGGAAAACACCCCTAGTGATAAAAAACACTTCGAACATTTTACTAAATCGGTTTAAAACCCAAAAACCCAATAAAAAAACATCGAATTTCGAAACGTGGAAAATTCTCTTTAATAATCCCCAAAATAATAGAGGGGATGAGAACTATCGCGAGAAACCTTAAAACCCACCCCCAATGGTAATTACACTAAAACAAATTACAAAAGTGACTTAAAACCCAAAAACCCAATAAAAAACATCGGATTTCGAAACGTGGAAAATTCTCTTTCATAATCCCAAAAATATTAGAGGGGGTGAGAACTATCGCGAGAAACCCTAAAAACCACCCCCAATGGAAATCATACTAAAAAAATCACAAAAGTGACTTAAAACCCAAAAATACAATAAAAAAAATCGGATTTCGAAACGTAGAAAATTATTTTTAATAATCCTCAAAATAATAGTTGGGGTAAGGACTGTCGCGAAAACCCCTAAAAACCACCCCTAATGGAAATCATACTAAAAAAATCACAAAAGTGACTTAAATCCCAAAAACCCGATAAAAAACATCGGATATCGAAACCTGAGTTTCAATCGTAAAAAACACAAATTTAAGAACAACACATCAGCGACGTGGGAGGGGTCATAATGACATCGAATAACAATGAAGTTGTTAATTCCATGTGCAGCGTCGACAATAAAGAATATTCCGATATCGGAAAATGGATGCAAATGGGTTAATTTGCCTATAACGTGAGACACTCGATATTCCAATGGATCGATGGAAAGCTTGTGACCGTGCAACGTATTCACCCCTATGTCTCACACCCCGTAAAACCAATTACGCACACGGACACGCGCGGACAAACGCAAAACGTTTCCAACTCTTTCTGAATATCAGCGAAATCCTCGAGGGTATTGATCAAACGTCTAAAAGTAAATCACTAATTATTGATAGTGTTTATTAGACCATGACCCAGGTCGTCAGTTAATAATAAACATACTTTGTGAAATATTCTCTTTATTTTTTCGTGTCAAAATTATTTGCGACACACTGTGAACAACTGGGTCGAAATTATACGTCTCGTACTAATAACTGTTTCTATTATTAAAGTTTTCAGTGATGCAAAGAGCGTCCAAGTCTAATTCAGTCCAAGTATAATTTCGCTGCAATTTTCCTTCCTCATAGAGGAAGCTTTGTAGTTGTTACATTTTCAAATATTTTTAAAATGGTTTAATTAAACTGAATCAGAAATTAAAATAGATTTCACGGATTTCAAACGGTTTTAAGTGATTTTAGGAAATATTAGGAAATATCCAAAGATTTTTTAATGATTTTAAAGAATTTGAAGGAATTTTTAAAGAATTCAAAACAGTTTCAATATTTTCACAAGGAACAAAAATAAAAAATGGCCTATAATTGAAACGCAGAAATTTTGATGGGGTTCTTACAGGGCCCTGGCCAGTTTTCCCTACCTCTAATGTGACTCTCGCCAGAGTCACAATATTTGATTATTAAACTATTTAATTTTCTGAAAACAAAAGTTTTATATAAAAGAGGTATAAACTATATACATAGCAACAATAAGTGATTTAAAAACTTTTATAAAGAATTTCAAAATATTTCACGAGAGTTTCAAGATTTTTGAGTATTAAACATTTGTTTAAGTATTTGAAGGGATTTTATATAATAATAAAGAATTTTAAAGGATTTTAAAAAGATTTCAGGTGATTTTAAGAAATTTTAAGTGACTCTAGGGAATCTAAAAGGATTTTCAAAGAATGTAAGGATTTTCCAGAGCTTTCACAAGATTTAAAATATTATAAGATAGAGTAAAAAAATTTAAGAAAATTTAGTGAATTTTAAGAGATTTCAAGTGATTTTAAAGAATTTAAGAGGGTTTCAATTAATTTCAAGTGATTCTAGGGAATTTAAAAGGATTTTAAGATATTTTCCAAAATTTCAAAGATATCAAGATTTCCTAAAGGATTTGAGGAGATTTTAGGCGATATATATAGATTTCTAGTTATTTTAAAGAATGTTCGAGGAAATCAGGGTAGTTCCAAGATTTTAATTTAATTTACACATTTTGTTAATTTTTACAAAGGATTTTAAAAGATATTGAAAATTTTTAAAGAATTGTAAAAGAATTTTCAAGAATTTTCAAAAAATTTAAAGATATTTAAAGAGATTTTTCAGGATTTCAAAGATATTAAGATTTCCTAAATGATTTTAATAAATTTTAAATGGTTTTACAGAAAGTTTTAAAGGATTTCGAGAGATTTCAAGTGATTTTAAAAAGTTTGCAAATATTGTAAGGGATTTTTAATGAAGTTAAAAAATGTCAAAGGATTTAAAAATAATTTGGCATTAAAAAAATGTTTCACTATTCTTTAACATGTTTGAAACCGCTTGAAATTGACTAAAGCTACTAAAAACTCTTTTAATTTTATTAAATCTCTTTAAATTTCTATAGTTATTATAAAATATGAAAACAAGATAATCATAAAATATGTAGTTTAATAATAATTTCTATGAAAACCTGTGTAAAGTTCCTAGAAATATATTTTTCCATGTGTGTCAACAATATTCAAATTACAAAATGTTCCAATATATAAATATAACCATCTTTTATATTTTCAAAAACTACGTAAAAAATGATATCGCAAATTGGGATAAATTTTGACGTCGTTTTTTAAGTCAGTTTTTTTTTTATTTGAAAAAGCTCATAAATAATCTTTATTAATTTATTTCAGGAGATTATAATAAAAACGCAATTGAGTAGCACAAACTTATTATTTATTTTTAAATATTTAGATATTACTACTGTATCATTGACCCATAAATATCCAATAATATATTAAAATAATTTTATCGATAATAGAAATGCCGATCAGGGCCTCATCAGAACTCTATTTTAAATAGTGCTAATTGCGTCAATTTCTACACGGGAGGAAGAGGAAAGTTTAAAATTTGTTTTTATAATATACAGACCTCCAATTTTGAATAACATTGTTTTCATTATTATGAACGAATCTCTTGTGATGGCAAATGGGTGATAACAAATCATTTGGATCAGCAGGATCAAATTAGTATGATCGGATTACGTGTGGCGAACCTAAGTCGATGGTATTACTGTTCGAAAACACGCAGTTGCGTGACCTAAAGCTTTTGCACTTAAGCATGTATATACATATATATTGCATGGAGAGGGGATATGAGGGATTATGGGATGAACTAAAAGAACTAAAAGAAGAAAATAAGGGTGGATAGTACAGATAGATGAGGCTGTATTCTTCTTCTCTTATCGTTCATAGATACCGGAAGAAAAGAAAAGCATCAAAGAATCGCATTATATAAAGACTAGTGATTGCAGCATCTGTTCGAGATGCTAGTTTCTCACTTACGACAGTCTATTATTAATCTACTCTTTCCCAGGGAATATTTCACTCAATGCAATAACAAGATTGCATTGCTTTGCATAAGTACAACTTGATTTAAATGATTTAAAGAATTTAACAAAATTATTTCAAGGATTGAACAAAATGTTAAAATATTACCAAGCAGAAATGATATCTCTCAAGATTTTCATCACCCTTAGTGATAAAAAGTCTGGATTAGATAGAAAGGATCAAGTGGCGAAAATCAAGATGGATTGAGGAGAAAAAAGGGACCTGGCGAAAAACAGAATTAGAAATTTCTTGAGGAAAGAAGAAGGAATACATGTAGGAGTTTGTTTTGTGACACATATTTTCGAAAAGCGAACGTCATCGCGTAAACGGGGCTTAAGGTTCGTCTCCTTCTCTGACAAGGGTGAGTTTTATGAACGATGAGCTTAGACGCGACGTGAACGTAACACGTGCTCGCTCGTAATAAACGAGCCGACGAAACGTCAGTCCAATAGCTACATCCATGAAATATGCTTCCATGTTTCAGTAAAACACACAAAAAGGTAGATCTTCTATTGAAAGTACATGTCTACCTAATTTTGTAAAAATAGCATATCAAAAAGCATGATATATATTATTAACTGACAATTCATTCAAATGGCATTCAAAACATGCATCAAAGAAAGAACATTAATAATCTGAGCATTGAAAAAAATAACAATAAAGCAACCATGAAAGCAAATGATTGTAAAACTCGAAAACTGAGCATAAAAACGTTAGTAGTAAAAAAATTAGGGAGGTGATAAAAGTGCTATTAACCCACTTTTTCGAACTATAAAAATACTTGGAAACATGGATACGAGATAATGAATGTCAAAATTTAAAAGAGCTTTTCATGTTCTTCATCCCATAAATGTGGGTGAAAAATAGAACTCGAAGTGAAGGAAAAACAAAAACAAAAACAAAAAGAAAAAGAAAAGAAACGTAGTAAAATTGGTGTTCTGTTAAGCTCTCGGTTACGTCATGCTAGAAAATTGAGCTTGGTGAAACAATCAATCATATTTACACTATCCAAGAGAAAATAAACAGTAAGAGTGAAACACGTGTCTTGGAAAATTAAGTTACCGGAGGCGAAACATCCGGTGGATGCCTTCGCTTTTAATTTTGGAGCTCAGACCTTACGCTGCCGGACGTCTTTTAAAACGATGCTTGCAGAATTGAGAAAGGGCATAATAATTTATTACTTAACTACTAGACATTTATGTCATCATTCGAGTCCACTTTATTCCATATCCATAGTCTCTTTGATATTTGCATATCAAATAAAACATTCAAATATATAGATGCATTAATTTCTCGTTTTTGCTCACCTTTTGCTAGTTGAAAAAATAATTTAGAATTTTTAACTCTTGAAATATAAAATTTTGTAATTCTTTATCTAATTTCATGAATCTCGGTAAGTCTCATAAAATTCCTTAAAATGCCTTTATTATCCTTCAAAATTTCATGAAATTCCTTTAATTTTCGTAAATTCACTTGATATTATATTATATTTAAATTATACTGAAAGACCCATGAAATATGATTACACCTTTTAAAATTTCTGAAAATCCATTGAAATTTTGTAAAATCCCTTAAAATGATTAAAAGTCCGATTAAATGTCATGAAATCTCTTTAAATTCCTGACAATTCAATGAAACCTCGTAAAATCCTCTGAATCCCTTAAGAGTCCTTAAAATTCCACAACCTAACGTTATAAACATTAAAATTACTAAAAATTCCTTGAAATCTGATTAAATCTCTTAAAATTTTTGAAAATCCACTGAATTTTCGTAAAATCCTTTTAATTCCTTAAAAGTCCTTAAAATTATTACATATCCCTAAAATATCGTAAAATCCCTTAATATTATTAAAAGTCTCAAGAAATGTCATGAAATGTCTTAAAAGTTCTCAAAACAAGTTAATTTAATCGCGTAAAATATTTTATAAGCATTTAAAATTCAATGAAATCCCGCAAAATCTCTTGAATTCCTTAAAAGTGTTTAAACTTACTTAATACTCCTTGATATTCCTTGATGTTCCATAATATTCTTTAAAATTTCACAACCTATCGCTATAACCCTTAAAATTACTAAAAATCCTATGAAATCTTATGAAATCCCTTAAATTGATAAAATAACTTAATATCCTATGAAATATCGTTAAATCCCTGAAAATTAGTTAAAATTTCATACAATTTCCTAAAATCTTTTAATATTTCATAAAATTCTTCAAAGTATCGTGAAATCACTTAATATTTCTAAAATCTCAATAAATTTCGTAAAGCCCTTGTAAATTCCTGAACGTTTTTCAAGATTCCGTGAAATTACATTAAATCTCTTAAAATACCCTGAAATTCAACGAAATTTCGTAAAATGTCTAAAAGTTTAAAATTTTACTTAAAATTCAAGAAAATATATAGTCAAATTCCTTAAAATTACTTTATGCTATTAAAATCTCATAATTTTTTCCCATCAAAATTTGTAATTCCTAGTCTAATTTTAGGAATCTCAATAAATTTCTAAAATCCTCTTAAATTCCTTAAAAATTATTCAAAGTCCCATTAAAACCTTCAAAATATATATTTAAGAATCCAATTAAATTTTGTGAAATCCTTTCAAATACTTTAAAAGTCGTTTAAATCACTTAAAATCCCATGAAATCTCGTTAAATACTTTGAATTACCTGAAAATCCAATGAAAACTCTTTATTAGATTTTTAGATTCAATAAAATCACAATAACTGTCAAAATCCCTTCAAATTTCTGAAAATTAGAATTTTCCTAAAATTCTTTGCATACTGTGAAATCCTTTAATATTTCTCAAATTTCAATAAATTTGGTAAAATTCGTATTTTTTGTCTTAAGGGCATGTCAGACTTACCCGATCCCTACCTTACCGACATTTTTTTGTCTGCAACGTTACGTCTACATTTATTGAGATATCAAATTGAAAATTTCTAAAATTAATGCTAAAGCATTAAGGTACGTTTATCTGGTCCTAAATATTGACATTCATAAACAAAATTTTTTTTTTATTTTTACAAAAATTTAAGACCAGATAAACATACCTTAATGCTTTAGCATCAATTTTAGAAATTTTTAATTTGATATCTCAATAAATGTAGACGTAACGTTGCAGACAAAAAAATGTCGGTAAGGTAGGGATCGGGTAAGTCTGACATGGCCTTAATAATCTTTTTGCAAACGAAAATAGTCTAAAGATTGTTTTCAAATTCGATAAATTCACACAATTCGCGCAGTTTCTAAACCAATCAGATTTCCGACAACAATGTATTCGATATATTGGTATATAGGATTTGATAAAGTAGAAATGGAATAAAAAGAAGATAAAGTAGAAAAAAGTCGATCTTTCAATAAAATACAAAAAATTCCCGGTCCTAAGTGAAGATGGTGAAATTAAAGGAGACCAACGGTAAGAAGTATTGAAAATTTTTACATTTTAAAATAAATGGTTAAAATTTTGTAAGGGTCGGTATATCCCATAGAGCCGTCCTTAAGATTTTTCATATTTACCGTCTTTGAAAACGTTGTTTTAAGAAAAACTCCTTAATATTTTTAATTCAATAAAAGTATACCGGGAAATTTAAATGTAAACAAATGTAAAGTAAAAAGTACAGCTATTGATTCATGTAAGAAATGTACATAAAAATATTGATAATATTCAATTTCGTTATAAATATTTATTTATTAATAAATGAAATTAATTATTATTAATATATTTTATCTACATTTCTTATACGAATTAATTATAGCTGTACCTTTTATCCATTTTATATAATGACGAGGAATATTGAAAACATATAAATGGCAAAAGGATTATTAATTGATAAGGACATAATTTAAACATGTTTTAAAATGGATATTTGTTTCTATAAAAGTACTTTTCGTATGTTACATTCAGAGACAAGAATGAAATGAAATAAATTTAAAAATTCGATAAAATGAACACATGTTCATCGGTTCTTTATTTGTAATTTTTTTTGTACTGTGCTATTGCTTGCTTTGATAAGCGTATGCTTGAGCAGTGGCATCCGAATTTTCTACCTTTAACAATTTGTTCATAAACGAGGACCAACAAAAAATTTTTTATATAGTCCGTTATGATGGCACCGAGTCCACCCGGAGCGATTTTCCTTCAAAAAGCAATGGAAGTGAGACGAATAATAAATAAATATGTGGACTATCGATCTTTGTGGATCGGTCACTCACGTCCGTTCGATTTTAACGGGATGCCTTATTGAAATGCAGCGAATTGCTAAAATATGCAGTGTTCCAAAGAGACACGAAAATAAACTGGCGAAAGAAATACAATTTTTCTAGAATATGCCACATGTGGTATCTATAGTATGTTTAAATATTTCAACATTCGTCATTGAAAATAGATATTGATATATCGAATACCTAAATATTGGATGATGTTACGATATTAAAAGATGAGTAAGCGTCATGCTATAAAGCGACCTATAAAGTAAACAAGATGTCGAACGACTCGCGAAATACGGTGTTATGACTAAAATGGCCCTCAGGTATACAAGTAGTATTATATTTCGATCGTAAATTATCGCATCGCGTATACTCGTGGTTAATTTGTGCAAAAGTGTATAGCATTACTGCTCGGCCCCTTGGAACTTTACCAGTTAGCAGTTACCGATAATCGTCCCATGTTTTCGTTCGCCATCGAGTTATGGGCCAAGTTTGCCTTGCTGCGAAAATTCATCGGTGTTCCACATTTACCACACATAAATCTTCATAAATTAAAAAAAAAGACAAAAAAACAGTTTAGTTAGAAAATACGAGTCTCTCTTTGTATTTTGGAGATTGCGTAGCGTTGAATTGGCTTAATATGACCGAATACATTTCGCAATGCATGAATGATTGCTGATCATGTCCGCCTCACGGCACAAAGCCCGATGTCGAAAATTAGACTTCGCCCCTCGGTCTCATATTAAAACCTGTTTAATTAGGGTCGGCTGAAATTGAAGTAATCATTGTTGGCGTTTCAGAAGGCGGGGTTTGGTGATTATCGTGCACCAATTGCGAAGCACTGCTTTCCGCAATGTTGGCATTTCGAGCCCTTGTGTTTCCATTGACCGCTCTGTTATTTGACAGCTCTAAGTCAGTGAAAAGTCGTTACTAATTTACCGAAGTGAAACAATCTACTAATTACTTGTAATTTCTAATGAAAAATTAAACGTAAAGTTGAAAACAATTAACGATAAATGAAATAGTCCAATTAATGATACAAATAATAATGCAACCACAAATTCAGATTTAGAGAGAGGATATTGATTAACGAACCAAATGGTACTAATCGCAATTGCAGACAATCGGTCGGTTTTCTCTTGTCAGCTGTGAAAATTACAAATTCGTTCACAGAAGCTTCAACTTCGCACTGCCGAATCCACGCTTACGAATTAACCCTCAAGCGGAAACTTTACTTCATCCTCAGTTAACAGTTACCCCCACTCCCACTTCCACTTTACTCATCCACATTCAATCTCTAAAACAGGGTTCAAACTTCATCCCTTATTGTAAAACCCTTTCAAGCATACATATTACATCATTCTAGATAATGCACAGTTCAGAGCTTGCAATTGTAAATTGCGAGTAATCACTATTATCAATCAGTATTAGGAATCACTATGTGGAACTGCTATTAGTAACTATAGGTGAAGATAATCCTTATAAAGTTATTTTAATCACCCCTGAATGCAGGAGTGTGGAAATTTCAAATCATCTAAAATTAAGAACCATTAAATGGTATTAATATACCATTATAATCCAATTGTATACATTTTTATAATAAAAAACGAATTTTCAAAAAAAAATGTTTCAACAAATGTTATTTGTTTAAATATTTGAAAATTAAATAACTAATGTTTTATCAATATACCACTAGACCAATAGTAAACATTTTTATGATAAAAAACGAAATTTAAAAAAAAAACACATTCAACAAATGATATTTGTTTAAATAATTAAAGATTTATTAAACAATGTTAATAAATATTTCAATAGATTAATATTAATAATAATTATTAAGAAAAACAACGAGGATAAAGTACTCAGAACGTCAATTTCATGAAAAATGGTAATTTTAGCTTTTAAGGGTAGTTTTCAAGACCTCCTGAGGGTGTGTTAGGGCTGCAAAACCCATATGTGTGATACATGAAATTCTTTGGTGGATAGTTCTCTATAAGTTTCTATAATCTCCCGTCACTTATTCCTAAACCCTGAAAAATTATTCCAAAAACTCCAAAAAGTGATTTTTCCCCATGCAATTTACATGGGAAACTTCAAGTCAAAACCGGCACGTGTTTTAATCAAAAAAAAAATTAGGGACTTTCTTTTTTCGGATTTAGAAACGAATTGGGGGGATCGAGACTCTGTAGCATTGAAAAAATTTTTGCAATGCATTTTTGGACGACCCTAGTATACAGGGTGTTTACTGACTCAACCAATTCAAATTCCGGGCGTTTTCCCGGTTTTTCAAGGCTAAATCCCTGATTTTCCAGGAAAGTAAAAACAAACTTTAATGCTACATCATACATTTACTATTATAAAGTTAACATATTACATCGACAAATCCAATATATTCTAGAGTTTCCCAGTGGGTAAAAAGACATTGACATCCTGAGGACGTCCTATAGACATCCTTAGGATGTTCATGAAATGTCTGTCAAAATAATGTCAAAAAGACGTCTTTTGGACGTGAGACGTCTTTAGGACGTCTTCAGGATGACAATGTCTTTTTGCCCACTGGGTTATTATACATTATTTATCTATATAATACTTTTACTCTTTTTAAGAATAAACTAAGGCAGGGTGGCCACAAGATTCAATTTTTTAAATTCTCTGAAATTTCCCTAACTTTTCCCTAACTTTCAGATACTTTCACTTTAAATCTTTTGAAATTTAAAATCACTTCACAACATTTAATATTCGTAAAAATCTCTCAAATTTACAAGAACTTTTGAAATATCTTAAAGTTCATTGAAATTTCTTAAAATTCCTGAAAACATCTTTAAATATCTTAAAATTCCATGAAATCCTTTACAATTACTATACAAAATCTTTTACAAATCATAAAAATGTAGTGAAATTCTGTAAAATTCCCTCATGTGCATTAAAATCTCTAAAGAAAAACTCTTGAAATAAAAGATCTCAAAAAATTTTTTAAAAATCAATAATACATTCTCTGATGAGAATGTAAAAATGACTTGAAATATTTTTAATTCTATGAGGACTATTAAAATTCTTTAAAATAATTTTTAAAATGTCAAAATTTCATGCAATTTTTACAAACATTTTTAAAATTTCATGAAAAACTTTAAAATCCCTTAAAATACGTAAAAATCTTTTACAATTGTTGAAAACTTTTCCCCTAAAATTCTATAAAATCTTTTATAAATCATAAAAATTTTGTGAATTCGTTTAAAATTCCATGAGGAACATTTAAATTCTTTAAAATCACTCTAAAATAATAAAAATTTCTTAAAATTCTTACAAGTTTCCATTTAAATTCTTTAAAATAACTCTAAAATAATAAAAATTTCTTAAAATTCTTACAGTTTTCCTAAAATCGTCTTCGCTCTCGGGGCGCCTTCGGCGCCCTCGAGCTACGACTCATTCTGCATACGTCACGCTCGACAAAAAACGCCTCTATGTATCCCTTGATGCATAATATACTATTAAAATTTTCGAAACCTTTTCCAAATTCCCTAAAATTCCACAAAATCTTTGAAAATTCATAAAAAACATTTAAGATTCCATTAGGAACATTAAAATCCCTTTAAATCACTTTGAAAAATCAAAACTTCTTAAAATTTTTACAAGCTTTTTAGAGTCCTTTAAAATGCCTTAGAATTCCTTACAAATTCTTTGAATTCCCTAATCTTCCTTAAAAATCTCCTAAAATCGTTTATAATTATTGAAAATGTCTTGAAATCATTAAAAACCTAGAGAATCTCAGAGAATACCTGGAAATTATTTATAATCCTTCGATATCTTTGGATAGTTTCTAAAATTTGTTAAATAAATTATAAAAGTTATATGTTTAATACTGCAAGTATTTACTCAACTACTAATCAGACTTAATTTTGAGCAACTAAGTTACTCAATCAAATTATAAAATATGAAACAATAACTGAAGTGTATTAACTTATTTCTTTGGTAGACATTATTTGCTATGACAGAAAACAAAAATACCCAGTGGGCAAAAAATTGAAAGAAGTTTTTGGAACGTCCTAAAAACGTCCTATGTCAGACCAAAAAACGACCAAGGTTCCAAAGACGTTTATAGGACGTATTTGGAACATTGGACGTTTTTTGACCTGACATAGGACGTTTTTAGGACGTTTTTAAGACGTTCTAAAAACTTCTTTCAATTTTTTGCCAACTGGGTAGTTTATAAAAGTAGGTTCTTGAAAAAAATTCCAGGATTAAAAAAAATTCTCGGTTTTCCAGGTTTTTCCCGGTAGTAGACACACTGTAGTATACCCAGTGTGCAAAAAGACATTGACATCCTAAAGACATCTTTAGGATGTTCATGTCAGTCCAATTGATGTCCTAAAGACGACTAATGTCCTAAAAACGTATTAAGAACATCAGTTGGACTGACATGGACGTCCTCAGGATGACAATGTCTTTTTTCCCACTGGGTTAATGTTAAATTTGTTTAATTTGTTAATGTTGCCTAGGAAATCTCAACCATAGAAGAAAAATGATATCTCCTTTCTATGTTATGGTTTCGATTTCCTAGGAAACAATCGAGAATAGGAGCAAAAAAATAAAGTAAATCTAAATATAGGCTTACCCACTAATTTCGGCGTCCTTTCCTAATCTGCACGACAGCAATTTCGATCAGGAAAATAATAACAGAGATGACATATCCAACAACAAGTAGAGTCACTAGTATTGGAAAAAGTTCATCATAACTGATCACTAAATCAACGAGATCTTCCTTTGTTCTATCTTCTACCAGTTTAATCATATCATCAACACTTCACTTTTCAAAAATTCCAAAAGACCTCAATCTTACTAGAATTTTGGCAAATCTTTCAACATAAGGAGAACCTGGCTCCACTGAAAACCCTTCCAATGAAACGAGGAATGGCTCTTCAACAGTACTCGTCAAAGCACTTCCATTTTCAGCTCTAAAATGCGATTGAAACCAATTCGACGATGTCATTGCATGACGAACACACTCCTCGGTTGAAGAAAACCGATGCAATACATTCTTTACAATCTTCAAATTTTGGATGTTACTATCTAACTCTTTTCGGATTTCGGGATCCATTATAAGCACTAAATTTGAATTATCCAAGTCAGCCAAGGTACTTATCTTCTGTTCAGAATTAGAAGGTAGGTGGATATCTGTCAGCATAGCATATATCTTAGCAGAATAAAAAAAGCTCAGAAGAACTCCATATGCAAACATTATCCTCGCTTTGCAAGTTTCAGGCTGTTCAGAAACACTGATTCCAAGTATAACTTGCAGTGTGAAAGACAAATTCCAGTCACTACTGTAGAGTTTTAAAATGTGCATTAGTACCCAGACAATTAGGGAAAATACTGCGATTGGTACAATAGCATAGACGAAATTCAATGCACTTAAAGTAACCTAGCTTGCTCTGAAACTTCGGTGTTAGACTGTTCAAACTACCGATGCCAATTGTCAAACGTTCCAGACAAGATCCTTCATGACAGAGCTTTACAATCGGTGACTGAGTCATAACTAATTGAATTTTATTTTGAAACAACTGTTTAAAAATAAAAATGAAGGGCATGCCTTGACCATATCCGCTTTCGTACTTTACTGTGAAGTTCAACGATGTCGCAAAGGTTTCTAGCAACTTAATTCTGCTTCCAGAAAACTTAATTGGATAACCCATGGAATTATACTCGATACGAGTGTAGGGAGGAAAGTGAAAAACTGCTATGGTCAGCTTGAAAGCGTCCATTTTCTGAATTTTGTCTGGGAAGAGAGGCGCTTTTGATGTGTAAGTCTTTACTGTGTAGGTTTTCCTAAGGGATTGTAATACTGCACCTTGGAAGAATTACCGACGATTTCGAGAACACTGATGTCCAGGAATTGATTATTCCAAGCAAATCTAAGGAGCTCTTTCTTCTGATGACCGAGTCCCATTTCTGCATCAGCGAATTGCATAACTAGACACTTTGGTCGAAAGCGACTTTCTAACAATATGCTAATCACTTTCAGGATTTCATGAGTGATCGTTAAATTGTTTTTGTAATTGACAATTATGAAAAAAATTGTCTTTGGAGATTTGAAGGTAGGTAGTCGTTTCAAATCTTCGATCTTGAGAGTCGTTGCATTTACAAGAAGGTGGCTACTAGGATTGATTTGCTTTATTTCTCGAAAAAGTGTTTCTTCCCTGAAGTCCATTCTGGTATAATTTTCGTTAATGAAAAGTGTTTGATAGGTGGATCTGTCTTTTTTTATGTATTTCGTCAAGAACTTTAGCCATTTGAATCGATTCAAATCACTTTTGGATTGAATCACCACAAGTATGAAAAATAATAAAAAGGGTATAATTTTATAATTGAGATGCATTTTGCTAACTTGAATAGGTACTTCAATATCCTTTAGTTTAGTTGTAACTCAAGAAAAACACGTCCTTCTGTCACACTTTTTCTTTTTGAAATAATGGAATTATTTTTTATGTTTGCTTTCTGTTTCCTAGACAACAATCGAATATATGGATCATACTTTTTACAATATTCGTAAATTAAATTTTTTGTGATCAGTAAATTGCTTGTGCTAGTTCGAATTTGCACTCAGTATACTTCGCTAAAGTATATCATTATATTATAATAGTATAGATTTCTGAAAAAGCAGTCGCTTCAAATCTTCAATCTTGAAAGTCGTTCAATATTCATTATTTACAAAAAAGTATTGAAGGAGCTTTCTTTTAGCACTTGCCTTTATCCACTATAGAAGATTAGTTCAATTTTTTGCTTTAGTTTCTGTTACCAAGACAACAATCGAAAATATAGTTCATGCTTGTTGAACAATAAGAATTCTACATCTTTTAAAAGAAGAATATTAGGAACATCTGAATAATTTATATAACTTGTACCCCCACTGTCAAAATTTTGAATTTTTCTTGAGAGTTCTGACTTCCTTTAGGACATTTCTAGTTCCTGATAAGTTTAGAAAATAGTTCTGGCGTGAGATGAATTTCTAATCTCTGTCTATATCATTTCTGAAATACCATACCCGAAATAATTTTGCTTCAATCCCTTGTAGGAAACAGGTTTCTAAATCAGTAAAGTTCCTGCAGAACTCTTGCAACATTGGAATACTGCTGGCACGAACAGGACGTTTGGTCTTCCAATGGAAGGGGAGGATTGGTGAAAAGCACGAACGTAAATCGCCCTACTGGCTTCTTCGGGAGAGAGAAACTGCAAAACTAAATTAATTACCCGTGAATCCCTGGTAGAGTTTCGTGCAGGAAAAAGGGGTGGAATATGAAGAGAAAGAGAAAGAAAAAGAAAAAGAAAGAGGAGACGAAGGGGTGTTTTAGCTGGCAAGCTTAGGATACTTTTCCAGCGGAAAAGGCGACATGACCTTCCTCTCGTCTCATTAAATATGCGACGGTGGTCCAAACCTCCATCTGTATAATCCTCCTTTTCTCAACCCACATATTTTCACTGTTTTTCTACTTTCCTCGAGAAAGAGACAATTTTGCTCAAAGTTTCTTAGATTTAAAAGATAAGAAAAATGTAAGCTCAATGTAATATCTCTGATCTTCTCTTGTTTTCTACCTCGTTGCTTATTACAATTATGATTGCTTTCCCAACTCTTCAAAAAGAAGTCTTCGAGATGAAGTCAAGGTGAGAAATTTGGAGGAAGATTATAAGATCAGACATCTCAGAATAAAGTTAACTCTAAACAGGAGAAATAGGCTGATCGTGGAAAACCACCCCCAGTGATAAAAAAAGCTCTTCGAACATCACTAAATCGGCTTAAAATCCAAAAACCCAATAAAAAGCATCGGATTTCGAAATGTGAATTATTAAATATTTAATGAATAATATTGTTTTCATCTTCATTATTGGATCATCTTCAGCTTATTTAATTCTAGAGTTTATTTCACATATTTATATGCATCGTTTCAAAGGATTTTTCTCTTAACATATAAACGATTCATCCCTCTTTCTCCAATCTTAGCCTGCACTTGGTATTATATCCAGAAAATGAAATACAACTTGAAATCTAAAACATGCCAACGGAGATTTTATGAGTGCTTTTATGAAGACAAGATTTACTAAGGGCGAATTGCGCCACTTCTTCGTGAAATTTAAATGAAGCCAGAAGCCGCGTCTCGAATGCTGACTTCTTTAGGAGGAAAAGTTTTACTTAAATAGGTCTTAATTGAATTACTTTAAAAGCATAAACTTCGCTTTAATCTGAAGAGGCGTGGTGAAGGGGGGATGGACATCCTACACCCTTAGTATGGTAATTAAGAAGATTCTCAAATGAAGTAAATACTAAAAAAAACTGGGTTGTGAGTTTCACTTAAGTGTATACTTAAATGGATTTACGTGTAAGACAACATCAACAATATTTAGAGAAAATTATTATTCTTAAAGTTTCTCCGTCCCGGACAAAACCTTTCGTTCTTTGAAATGAAGTGCAATCGAATGTCTTCAAATAAAACTGAAAAGACGTTCATTTGAAGGGCCTAAAATTGTCGAATTTCAAATTGGAATCACATAATATTATATCTTTTTCGAATTTGAATATTATGAATTTCCATGAAATATTTTCCAATATTTCCAATAATGTTAGTTTCTTGAATAAAATGGAAAAATGTAATTTAGCGAATAGAAGCTGAGTGAAATTGAAAAGTTTGAAAACCAATTCGAGGTTGAGAAATAAATCTAAAGCAGTGATATAAAATGTAACTCATAAAGCATAAAATATCTCATGGGGAGGAAAAATAAAAATGGCGGATGACCTCGTATGTCAGAAGCACGTGACTTGGTAGATCTGCAAAATAAGAAGAGGAGGAAACTCGTGGAGGAAACTAAAAAGAGAAACCGGTGCGAATCGTCGAAACGCAAGTTTTCATTTCCGCCCCTATTTTCAGTCTCGCGACAAGAAATTTTCCCTTCAGGCTGCTCCCGTCACGTAGCCTTCGCACAGAATATCTTCTGGACGTGAGGCTCTTGAATAAACATGCGGTCGCCTGGTATAAAGCAGAACTAAGTACGGCAGGAGGAGTCCCGGCTGTTACGCGTAAACGATGAAAAATGTTTCCAGGAACAAAGGGCTTCGCTGTGATAAGGTGTGAGCGAAACGACGCTTTTTAACTTAATTACTTCGCGTCTTTCTTTCTTATCCGGAAAGTAAAAAAAAAGATAAAGAAATGAAGGAACGCCCCCGTCCCAACGCGCTCGCGACCTTGACCTGTGACTTTATTTTTAACCCCTCTTTCAGTTTAAGGGTGCTGGATCCAAGTTTTATATCCTCGAAATTCAATCTCTTCCTTTTGCTAAAAGAACACTCTAATTAATTACTTTTTCGCTCTTTAGCGGCACTAAATCAAATTTGACACGACCATATGATTTAAATTAAATTGTTATAATAAAAAATCCCCCATTCCCATAATTGTATTCGAAATTATCTTCTGAACACCCTTATTTGTCTTATTTCACACTCAGTTACTTCGAAAATCACGCCTTGTGTACCAGGTCATTATTCATTGCCCTAACGAAAGCCTATTGTATATATTTTACAGACCGTTTTAATTTAAGTTCAATTTTCCTCTACTTAAGGCTACTGTTGGACCCAAGTTATAAACTAAAAGTTTGATCCCTTCAGTTTACTCAAAAAATAATATAAATAGATATTTCTTCTCTCTTGAGCTCCACAACCTTGAGCAGATAGAAAATACTATTTTGCTAATAAGGTAGTTGCGCCAAGTTAAATAATACTTAATTGCCAGAATTACAAACTCCATTACAACAATTTCTCATTTGTCCAATTGTAAATCCCCAATTTTCGCCAATTTGTACTCCGTGAGAAGTACAAGGAAGCAAGAAAATTTACTACTGAAAAGCTGTTTGTGGCACGAAAGTCTCGCCTTAAGTAACAGCGACCACTTTGAAAAGCGCCGCGCCACCCAAAAGCTTTACAGTGGCGACTTTAATTCCAGCAGAATGGCCAGCAGCGGTGGCGGCTTGTCCACACTTTTAACTTCTCTTCGGTCGGCAATTAGTTCGCATTAGCGCGATTCGCTGGTTTCCCAAACCCTCTTGCCTATCGACCACTTCCCTTCCAATTGCAGACCAAACCCCTCAGTTCTACCCACAATTTACCCCCACTTATACTTCCTCCTTTCACTCGTCTAGTTATCCTAAAACCTCTGAACCGTTTGGGAGCTTTAACCCCCAAGTGGAGAGCAGGTCGTAACTTCTTTGGGGTTGAATTGTGCTGCTTGTCTGAGGACTTACCACTATGGGAATGATGGCAAGGGGGCGTTGGTTTTGGAGGGACAACAAGGGGTACTTAAGCAGCTTTCGTCGCGAGCCAACTCAACAACGCCCGTTTTCCTACTAATATTTGCCCCTTGACCCTTCCTACTACTCAACCGCTTTATTCTTCACCGCCCACACTTCAGTGGAACTCGCAGTGTGGATAACGATTTAACAACTCAATGAACAATACTGCTGTAGAAGACACTAAAAAAAGGGAACATCACTTAAAAAGCTTATAAACTAGGCTTAAAAAGTCAAGTCTTTTATTTCAATGTTCCAAATTAATTAAAGTCAACAATTAAATTTCCTTCATACTTCTAGCTCCTCTCATAATTTCACTATTTCCTCCTCCGTTTCCTTCTCCTATCTTCTCCTTCTCCTCTTACCGCTCCACCCATCACCATCCTTTTCCTCTTTTCCCTCCTTCCATGATCATCATCCTCCCTTCCTCCTCCTCCTCCACTTACCACTCCTTCGATCTCCACCCTCCACTCCTCCTTTTCCTTCTCCTCCTACCTCCTCCTCCTCTTCCACTTCCACCTCCTCCTTTCAACCCTTGCTCCTTTTACCCCTTCACCCATCCCAGTCAGCCTCTTCCTTCTCCTCTTATCTCTTCCTCCTCTTACTATCTCATCCTCATCACTCCTTCCTTCTCTCTGCCCAATCCCCCAGACTCCTGCACTCACTTCTACACTCTCCCACTTATACTTTCATGTATGCCGCCCATAAATCTCAAGCATTTATCACTACTTCTCTCAACCTCCCATAGGTCTTTTATGCCTTTCCATAATCTTTATTTATTACCCCTCTCTGCCCCTCAATCCCTATCCCCATTCATATATGCCTCCTCTGACACTCTAACACTCCTCCCAAATTTCATGACTTCAACCAGTTTTCCTTTGGTCCCTCTCCAACTAGTCAACCCTCACCACTCTCAAACAATCTCAACTCTCACCTCCTCACCCCCTCTCGTAACCTCGTCATATCATTAATTCTTCTACACCTCTCCCCAACCTTTAACCCTCTCTGCCTTCCAATACTTATTCTCATTCATGTATGGCTCCCTTTCCGACTCACGCCCCCTGTGACTCTCTCTAACTTATTCTTACTCCCTCCACCCCTCCTCAGTTAAATTTCTTTCCCATCTGCGCATCGATTTCGTTAAAACGCCTATTAACTACTTCTTCGGATCATCGCCTCCTCTGACCCTCCACAACTAACTTCCTCCAACTCTCATTGTTTCACCTGCTTTCCTCTGACTCATCGCCTCCTCCCAAAAAGTATTCGCCTTTAAGACCTCCGTCTCCCTCACTCAAATCCCTCTGTCCTCAATCACTCAATCGAGTGGATATATATCCACTCATGTATACCTCCCCCCTCGCCCCTCACAACAAGAGGCTTAACCCTAATTAATCCCTACTCCCTCCATTTCACTGCTTTGTACGTTTTGGTTTTATCAACCCACTCCGACGCCGTACCTGTATCGCCTCCAAATCAGAATTCTTTCTTACTCCATTCACACTATTTATCCCAATATTCCCAATTTTATCCTCAACATTTATCCCCACTACTTGCAAATTCCGTTATTAACTTATTCGTCTCCTTAGACCTTCGCCTCCTCTGACTCTCACCAAGTTATCCTCACACCCTCCAACTTTCATGACTTCATCATCTATCCACTTACCCACTTGCTCCACGCTCCCTCCCACTTTTTCCTCCTCCCTAGCCCCTCCCAAATTATAATACTATATCACCCCCTAATCATCAGGCCTCACTACCCCTAATCCTTAACCCTTCTCCTGTAATGTTTAGTTTTCGAAATCCATCTTCCGATTTCTACTCCCAGCTTTTATCCCCTTTCGTATGTGTCCCTCCGCGTCATGAAGTATTCTAATTCAATAATCCTTGTCAGGGGTGGATCCAAGAAAGGGGTTTTGGCCTAATTCCATAATAATTGCCAAGGATGAATCCAGAAAAGTGTTTTTAGGATAATTCCATAATACTTTTCAGGAGTGAATGAAGAAAAGGGTCTTTGGGGTAATTCTATAATACTTGCCAGGGGCGCATGCAGAAAAGGGTTTTGGGGGTAATTTCAAAATCCTTGTCAGGCTACGTGCTTAATAAGGATAAAAGTTATCACTTATTTTCTATGTGGATGACAAACTTTGAATAGTAGAGTATATAGAAAACCAATTTTTAGAGGCAGCTAAAGACGAGAAATTCATGTTTGTTTCCTTGAGGGGAATCAAGTTGTAATGGTGAGTTTCGAAAAGTTCAAGCCTGCCGTAGGCGACAGTGACCCACCCAAGCTAGTAATTTGTCATGGAGTTAAATATTCCCAGGTGAAAATGTCAGAACGAACGATGCGCCAGGGTGACAAATGTAGTCTCCATGGACGCAACTCCCTTGTGAAACAACTTTTTCGAGCCTAAAGCCACGAAAAGGACTTTCTAGGGATGAACAAGAAAAACATGATAAAACTTATTCTTATTTGTTAGAAAAACTCTGGAAAATTATTAAAAAATGATGGAAAAACCTATTTTTTACATATTTACAAAAATGGTGCCATTTTTCAATTTGTGACAAATAGGTTTTCATTTATTCTCATTTTCATAATTAGGAATTTTTTCATATGAACTAATTGTAAGAAAGGAGTGATAGTTCAAGGTTCAGAAAGATCTGTAAAAATGAAGATTGATCTACAGAAATAATTTCTACCGATAAATAATTTTTTACTTTAAAAAGAGAAAAGTAAAATCACAAGGGCAACTGAGAATAATTAAGCATTGGTTAAACTAATTGAAAGGGGTTGAAAAAGAATTGGGGTGAGATGAGAAGTTAATAATGAAGTTTGAGATTGAATTTATGATTTCTAATAGTTGGGATGCTTGATAAAAAAGACTTTCAGTAAATTGTCAATTAATACAAATAAAATAACATTAAAAATATAATAATAATAATAATAATAACAACCGGAGAAATTAATTGGACCATAATTTTAAAATAGCTTTTTTGGATTTCATGAAAGTGAAATGAAAATTTCAAGTGCAACAAACATGGGGTTGTATCGGATTTCGGCTCAGTTTCAATTACACTGCAGACGTCTGTTTTCTGAAAAGAAGGACGGTAAAGGGAGTGTCAACTAAATAACGAGATTTTGTATTTTTATGAGTTGAGACAAATCGAAGGGGAAGGGAGAGTAGAGGGGATTGAATAAAAGCAAAAGCATTCGCTAACGAATAAAAGTTGGCTGAGTGCCAAAGAGTCGGTCGCCCCTGGCACTAGAAGTTAATTTGCGTAATGGCATGTTTAAAATCCCGCGCGTACGGATTCGCAGCATCCCAGCTACGACAACGATTCATGTCAATTTCTCTTGGATCTGCAGAGGTCATTAACCCTCTTCTTGATCGGCAAAGAGAAATTTCATTTAACGGAAAATGTAAAGAAGTTCAATTCCTTGTAACGAGCTGTACAAAAGAGAAATCGAAAGAGGAAAAAAGAGAGAGGGCAACGGGTAGATTATGGGGGTGGGGAAAAGTAAAAGGGTGGAGGTGTTAAATATACGAAGGTTATTAAAGAGGGGAAATCGTACATTTTAAAGAGTTACCTAGTTCAAAAACCTTATAAAAATGACAGGGATGAACAAAGTAGAGATTTTGCGGGTACTTATTCCATAACAAAATAAGACCTAAAAAATGAATCCCTACCACTATTCAAACTATATATTAAAAAATACCATTAGTTTGAAAATTATAGAACAAATTATAGCTGAAAGAAATTAATTTTAATATAAATAATAGAAGCTCCGTGGTTCTCAACTAGTATAAGGATAACATTCTAGACCAAAAGGACTTACAATTTTAAAACAGGTTGGAAAAGATTAAAAACTACTTTTACCCAGTTAATGGTATGGAAATTCCCACACATTACAATCTCAAAAACAGTGGTTCTCAACTATTCACGACTATATCAACTATCCCCATAAAATATTTTGAAATACTAATAATTTGACATCAAGTTTGGCCTTATGTCCAAACTTACCAACATTGAACTCTATTATCAAGATCAGTGGTTCTCAACCATCAACGACAAATTCCCGATCCAAACTTAATATAAATTTGCAAACAGATCTTGAAAAATAAAATTTTTCTTTATTTCATTATTATTGTAATGCATTGGCATTCCGAAAAGCAGTGATTCTCAACAACCGAGTGAAGCAATCTCAAAAATATTCTAAAATACAAAAATGCATTAATAATTTCCTTCCTTCCTATAAAAGTGAATAAAATTTAATAAAATTCTCTATCAGGATCTTCTCAGCTTTTTGATCCGGGTTTTACACACACATACACACACGCACACGATAAAACCTATCGAAAAGGTGTACAAGCATACGACCTGTAATAACAGAAGGTGACGGCTTGTATTCAAGTCCTGGAAATGTTGGTTGGTAAAATAGGGGGGGAGGAGAACGGCTGTGAGAGTCAAAGCATAGAAAAAGTATAGAAGAGCGCAGAGAAGGTGGTTGGAAAGAAATTGCGAAGATGCATCGGGGGATGACAAAAGGCCGTAAATCAGACGCTGGTAAGAAAGTAGACGCGTTGGTGATTCTACAAGGCGACGGTGGATGTGTGTTGAACCTTCTACGTAGATGGTTCAAGAATCACTATAAATGGTAATGGAGAGCAGTCTCTTTTCTTCTACTCCTCGCAAAAGAAGACAACGTGAAACTGAAAGCGTAAGAGTGAATGAATAAGAGAAAGTTTCGAGGAAAATATTGAAAGAAGAGTAAGAAATTGGGGAGGGGTACCGAGGAATGGAAGAACTGAGGTAACAGTGCAGTAAGAGATACTGCAAAGCTGAAGACGAGATAAGTTTGAAAATGTGATATTTTCTTCTGAATCTACAGTGTAAATAAAAACGTCTTATGCTCGTTTCCGACAGAGGCTTGTGCTAGATTCCCAACTCGGAAGGAAGTCAATTGTTACCTTCTTAAAAAGAAATTTATTTCACCATTTTCCAGGAATAAAATAGATTTCAAATATTACGACTTATAATTTTGTGCGACATAAAATTGGATGAGAGTATCAGGGGTTCTTAACTATATATAAAAAAAAGATTCTTTTTTAATTTCTGGATCTACAATTGTAGGATTCAAGCGGTTTAAGTTATGTAGAACAGTGGTTCTCATCATTTCAAAACGATTCCAGGTTCAATGATCTAAAAGTCTAAATAATTTGGAACAATGTAAGGATTTCTTTCTGCTTTTTATTAAAGCTATAATAAATTTAAAACTGCAGTATACAGTGGTTCTCAATCTATTGGACTAATTACCTAAAGCAAAATCTAGCAATTTAGACAGTATAATTTTTATAATGACTTTTTTCAGAGTCAACACTAATGAATATTACTTTTCATTACTTTTATTAATGAATAATACTTTTCTTTGTCTCCAAAAGTTTGACGACTTTCCTAATGAGTGAAATGTAGAATTGTCAGGAATTTTCAGAATCAACCTTACCTATAACTTGCAGCTCTTGGAAATTTTACAGTCTGTTCCCAAGACCCGAGGATATTTCCTTCCTTTTTCCACTGACAAAACCACCTCGAGATATTCTATGCGGATGAGTTTGAAATGTTTGTGGAACTCGAGTGGGGGAGAGTGTCGAATCTTGGAGAGATTGGAAGGAAGTGCAGACGAGCTACGAGCTCGAGTTCAAATTGCAAGGGGAAATGCTGCGAATTCTATTAACGGTACGAGAGTCTCAAGAACGCCTACATTTATACGAGCGAATTTATCTGTGACGCAATTGCACGAGCGATGAACGACTCTTTAAAATTTGTAATAATCATTCTCAAAATTTATTTTGAAAAAAATTCAAGCACAATTTCGCCTGGCATTAAATCTAATTAGAGAGGGTTCTGTTTCTACTTGGATTATTTGTAGGCGTTAAACATACCGAGAGCATTTTCTATCGCAATAATGAAACACCGAAGATCACTGCATACCTGAAACAAAAAGAAGAAATTAGATTTTCCTTTAAGCAAAGCAGTGGTTCTCGATCGCCGAAAAACATATGTATTAAAAAGTATTTTAATCTATTCTAATATACATAGCATAATATTTTAATTATTCCAAACACAAATTCCAAGAATAATAATTACGAAATGTAGAGGTGCTCAACTTGGGGAGATGTAATAAATAATATAATTTAAAATGCTAAAGATATAGAAACAAAATTATCAAAAACACAAGTTGAACCCTAAAATTGTATTATTGAAAGCAGTGGTTCTCAATAAGATAAATACAATTCAGAGCAGTTTTCAAAAATATAACAATTTTTAAGAAAGCAGGCAGATTTATTTTAAAAAATGAGCTTAAATAAAGAAATGTTATACGTT
Organism: Synergus umbraculus; assembly: GCA_900474325.1. Taxonomy (NCBI): domain Eukaryota; kingdom Metazoa; phylum Arthropoda; class Insecta; order Hymenoptera; family Cynipidae; genus Synergus; species Synergus umbraculus. The sequence continues at coordinate 41,485 of UCOK01008862.1, forward strand.
CGAGGGAACGTCATGAGTGCAGCTATATTCAGAAGTCAGCGATCCGTGAGACGAGCCAAAGTCGCCCTTCTGTAACCGCCCCAACCATCGCCATTACATTTTGTTACCACGGCTTACTTCCAGCGAATATTCCATAAATTTATGAAAATCCAACGAACACACACCGGCACTCTCCGCGTTTTCGACTTCCGGTGAGTCTCGGAGAAGCTTTTACTCGGCAGCGATTCCTGCTCCATTCTGATTAATCGGGGAACTATCGTATCAGCATTTTTCACTCGATTAAGTCGGTTCTCGATAAGATGCGGATCAGCGGGCCAAGAAAATAAGAGCACTCAAATCCAGAGTCGAGTTATTTTCTTGTAATGAAGAAAAAAAGGTCCGGATTTCAACCCACAATTCCCGAGTGCAACTCTTATATTTTTATTCGGAATTCAAATAGCAGAAAAAACGTTTCAAACTTTATTTACCAAAAAAGATTTCGTTTTCTTTTTATTTCAAAGGAAATGGCCAGAAATTAAATGATTAAAGTTAAATAATTCATAAGAACAGTGTTTCTCAATGAGAAATAAATTTATAAATAAAAGAAGCCTTGTAGTGGTGACAAAATCCATTTTCTAAAAATATTTTTTTATATAAACTTCAAGTGGAATATATGTTAATTGAAATGTAAAAAATTATGGTTATTTATAATTTTGAAAAATTTATTTTTCAACTGTAACTTTCGAAATTATCACATACTAAAGTTTACGTAAAGAAAATAAGAAATTTCTTGTGTTGATACGAATCAGATGACATAATATTCATACATTTGATTAATTAATTAACGTTTCCTCTGTGAGGAAGCAAATCATATTTGCCTTTAGGAATCAAAGTGCTCATTGAGTACAAAAGTCGATACAGCTTCAAAGCTATAATTAAAGTATTCAACGAAGCTTAATGGGATTTTAAGTAATTTTAACGAATGTAAAGTGATTTTATGAAATATTATGAGATTTCAACTTATTTTAAGAAGTTTCATTTGATTTGAATTTCGGAAAAAAAGCATTTCATAAGATTTCATGAACTTTAATTAATTTTAAGAAATACCGGATTTTCTCAAATTGAAATGAATTTTAAATTCTATAAAAAATTTCCATTTAAAATGAGTGTATTTTCAATCTATAAATGACAGAAAATAGTTGTAAACTATTTTACTAGGAAAAATTTTAATTAAATCGCTCGAGTAGATAAATTTCCCAAGTAAGTCGAGTCCCAAGAAGAGTTAGAACAAACAAAGGGTATTCTTCGCGAATTGGGGACTAATGAGAGAGTTTTGAAACGATGTTTAACTTGAATCCAAGGCACGGACGTTTCCAGAATAAGACGTTAAGCGCCGACGTTACGTGACGTGATAGGCACCTCCAAAGTCTATTTTATATTCCACTCGCGAATTTTATTATGAACTACGGAAATTTTCCTAATACTCAATAAACCAGAATTCCACTCCTACAAAAATTCAACATATACATATATTTACTTCCCAATGACGTTTTTATTGAAATTCTTAATTAAGTTTCATGCTCGTATGACTTTTAATTAAATTCGGGAATATTTGTAAAATATAATTTAAAATGTAAAACATAATTGTTTCCACACTTAATTGGAGAGGAATTTAGTAATTATGATATTGCAAATTGAATTCCGCATTTATCAAGTTTCCTCGGTCCCGGGAAATTCTGTAACTATCAACGACCATTGCGAGAGCGCTATTAGTCAAATTAGTATTGAAAGCGTTTGTTGAAAATATAGATTGGGAATATTTCAAAGAAATTCATTCAACACTAATTAATTAAATTTACTCTTTTTTTTTTGTTGGAATATTTAGTTTTTATATTTTTTATGAGTACATGGCTTATTCAAACTCTGAATAAATATTTTTATTTCACTTGCCTTCAAACTTTACACCTTCTTATCTTTGACCCCCCACTACTACCCCAACAAGCTCTCATCCCCACCACAAAGCGTTTCGAGGATTATTGAATTTCCTGTCATTTCCAGAAGAAATACGCTCTATTTACTTTTGCGGGTGGTTTTACCACTACGGCAGTGTAAAGGAAATAAGAAATGTACGTAATGTCGACGACGACGATGACGCTCTCCTTGTCGCGCTTTCGTTTCTCTCCTGCAAGGATTTTCCACCCCCTTTCAACCCCCGCGCATCTCCCTTAAATTTTTCACCTCTTTCATTCGCCGAGAAGTCGATATCCACCACTGAATTGACAGAAAGCAAAGGAATGGAAAAAAAATATATTGAAATCCTTAGAATCCGATAACTCGAGTAATTAACGGCGTTTTAAGAGCCTTTGTGGACATCACCGCGCAATATTGTTACTTTACTCGGCACTCTCGAGTCCATAGAAATCTACAAGAAACTTCAAAGAAATAGCTACAAAATGATTGAGAAATTTCAAAGATTTCGTTCTTTGTTTTCGGTTTAATTTCGAATTAAGACTTCTTTCATTCCGGTTCAATATATACCTAAATGCAAAAAAATGAATCTGTTAAAGTTGCAGATTGAGATCTGTTTGACATTTCTGCTATTTTAACAGATAAAATCTGTTAATCTTACATCTTTATCTGTAAAATTTACAGAAATTTCTTTAATTAATGCAATAGTTAATAATAAATTAATTTCTTCATTAATGCTTCTGTTAGTCCTCTGATAACACAGCGGAAATAATCTGTTATATTTACAGATAAAAATCTGTTTAATTGGAGCGATGAAAATTTGTAAATGTAACAGAGGAAAGTAAATAAGTCATGCGTTCGAATACCCCCGCAGCATAATTATGCATAATTTTATTTGTTATACATGATCTGTATTAAAATTTACAAATATCGATGAATTATAAATATATCCATATGAATAAACCATTTTCCTAATTAATAATTGTTTGTAAGGCATTTATTTTTGTTTGAAAGTAAAAAAGTAGAAAGTCTGTAGACTTTACAGATTTTTCCGTAGTTTCAACAGATTTTTCTGTGAATGCAACAGATTTTATCTGTAAATCCACCAAAAATTTTCTGTTGAATCTACAGAAATAATCTGATATCCCTATTCCAGCAGATTAAATCTGTAGATTCTACAGATTCTTTTTCTCTGTGTAAAAATTAATAAAGCGATTAATTATAATTTGTTAAAATTGGGGGTTTCTGATCGCTTTAAGAAGCAGAATTCGATTTTGCGAGGGGAAAAGTCACCACTTGCGAGAAACGAGGGTTAAAAACAATGTCTCTAGGATAATGCGATTATTCGGTGGCAGATTTACACAAGGGCACATGGGGCACCTGCCGAGGGGCCCCCACAAAATGAATATATCTTCTTTTTTCATTCTTACCACCATTATCGAATTAGATCGCATATTTTCAGACTCTCAGAAAATGAAATTACTGTGAAAAATGGAAATAACACTATTATAATTTTAAAAAATATGCAATAAATATTGTGTAATTTGTAATTTTTAATCCCTTACAAAGGGACCCCCACACTATTAGTGCCCGGGGCCCCGCTAAACTTAAATCCGGCACTGCCAGATTATTAGAGAAGAGGGGGAGGGGACTAAACATATAATTTATAAGGGGAGGGGGCTAAGCTAGAGGCATATTGACACATATGGAAGAGATGGAAGAAGAGAGGAATTAATTGAAAAGGTTGACTTTTTTTTAGGTTGTAATAATGTGAGAGGGGCTAGGGATACAGAAAGGGGACTATGAGTATGAAATAAAGAATGGTGACGTAGAGGGGGTAAAGGTATACTGAAAAGAGTGAGCGTAGAGAAGCTAATGTAAGTAAAGATATTGAGAGGTTATAGAGATATAGGAGTTGATTTATAGAGGGGTTATGAATATGTGGGGAAGGGGGAGGGGGACAATAGGTGAACTAAAAGTATCTAAAGATATCGGCAAGGGAGGATAGAAGAAAAGAGGTTGAAGGCATAAGGAAAGAGGGCTTTTTATCGTATCGTTACATAAAGAGGGGGCTAAGGATGGTATATGTTAAAGCAAAAAGTGTATGAGGGGCTAAGGATATGAAGAGGGGGCTATTGGTATAATAAAAAAGGGAGAAGGGGGCTAAAAGAAGAGGTTCTGAAATACACATATATAACCGGAGGGTCAATTATGCGTTAGGATAAAGGGTAGGGATATAAGAGTAAGGTAATAGAGGGGCTAGGGATATTGGGGTGTTATGGGTGTATTAAAAAGAGGGAAAATTGAACTAAAAAGGGTTAAGAAAATGTGAAGTGGGCCTAATAATGATAGGGACTGATAATAAGAGGGGCTAATAACACATAGTATATTGGAGAGATGGAAGGGCAGTGAGGCTAAGTACAGAGATTAAAGAGTTACAGGGGAACAAGTGTAGGAAAGTAGAGAGACTGGGGATATGGGAAAGGGGCTATGTCCGTAATCAAAACAGTGGAGGTGAAAGGGGCTAAAAGAAGAGAATCCTAAGAGGCTACCCAAGAGAGTAGTGGACCGATGGGATTAGGGGAAGATTTTGTGGATTAGAGAGACATATGTGTGGGACAGTTAAGAGATTAGAGATATGAGGAGGGGGCTAATCATGACTAACAATAAGAGACACAGGAGGATATAAAAAAGGGCTTCAGGCTTGACCATAGGATATATTGGTACATGGGGCGGGAATAAGGGCTAAAGGAGTAGGTGAAGGGTCTAAAGGTGGAGGAGGCGCATACGAGGAGGGACATATGTGGAGGGGCAGATGGGGATGGGCATATGAGGAGGGGCATAAGAAGAGGGTATAAATGATGGTATAAAAGATGACCAAGCTGAGGAGGTGATTTTTGGGATAGTTAAGAGATTAAAGATATGAGGAGGGGGCTAATCATGACTAACAATAAGAGACACAGAAGGATATAAAAAGGGATTCGAGCTTGACTACAAGATATATTGGTACATGAGGCGAGAAGAAGGGCTAAAGGAGAAGGTGAAGGATCTAAAGGTGGAGGAGGCGCATACGAGGACGGACATATGTGGAGGGGCATATGAGGAGGGGCATAAGAGGAGGGTATAAATGATGGTATAAAGGATGATCCAGCTGAGGAGGTGATTTGTGGGATATTTAAGAGATTAGAGATATGAGGAGGGGGCTAATCATGACTAGAGAGGCGATGAGAGAAGTGATAGGGGGAGGGGAATGGAAACTTTCCAATTATGATACTACTAGGACATTAAAATTTGAATGCACGGAACTGTAATTCCTTATCATCCGAGTTATCGTAATCGCTGGAGAAACGTGGGACCTTCCGATAACATTAGAAGCAAAGTTTTCTGAAGGGTTGAAACTTCAGAAGGGGTTGTCTAGAATAAGAGAAAGCGGTTAGCGGGGATTTTCAGGGGTAGGTCGAGACAGGTCGGTGGGTGCGTATCACCCCCCCCCCCCCCCCAACTAGTGGGAGCAAAACTCTGGCGGGCGGAAACTCACTTCTTGGCGCATACGCGCTTCAAATAAATTCCTTGTACGTGATCTGAATCCTTGGTCCGGGGTCGGCCCACGACGGGATGATTTAACTAGTTGGGGCTGGAATGCCTTGCGGCCGAAAGCACAGAAGATCGCCCGTTTTCCATCCAGCGCTGATACGAACTGCTCCCCAGTTGCCAGCGGTGTCTAAGGTCAAAACCCGAGAGGAATATCCTAGTGCCAGACTACGTTTTTGTTCTTGGGTTATACCCTTCTCGTCTTCTCCTTCATGGCTCGAGAGTCTTCGTGGTCGATAATTTATGGAGGTTGACGTGAGAAGAAATGGGTGAAGAAAGTGGTTTGGAAGTCAATTCAGGTTTGGCTGTCAGACAATGAGGGCCTAATTTTTTAATTGAAAGGGATTCTAATTGAATTGTCTTCGAATTTTAAGAGCGGGAATCAAATAGAAAACCATGGAATTTGGCAACTGAAAAGTTGAAGAGTTTAAAATATCCGTTGAGTAGAAAAAATGTATCAACCAGGGCTTAGTCGATAAGGGATTAAAAATTTTATGTTCGTTGCCACGGCTGTTTTGTGAGAAATAGAGGTGGTTTTTTCAATGAAAAAGAAGCTTTGTTTCATCCCGTTCGCATATAATAATAAAAAATACAAGCTCTCGGTATTTTTATATCATGCCAGATTTTCTATTATATTTCATTTGGCGCGGTTTTAATAGTGGATAAAGTAAGGGTGAGGAGGAGGGTCTTTATAAAGAAGGGGTAAAGGTGATTTTTGAAGGGGGGTGGGGTGAAAAGGGCAGATGAAGAAGATTTATAGCGAGGAGAGGTGAGAGAGAGAGAGAGTCAGGTACAGTCAGGTATGGTAGGGAGGGGCATATATTTAGGAGGGACAGGAGAGGGGGAATATAATGTGTGAGAGGAGGAAAGGGGTAAATTATAGGGTTGGTGAGTGGGGAAGCGGAGGGGATCTTGTATAGGGGGGGGGAGGGGGGCACCAGGACAATGATATTGGTGAGGAAGGGAGGGGAAAGAGGAGGTAGATGTGGAAGGGGTGGGGGTCTTGTGGAGGGAAGTGGTCTTGAGGACAGGGATAATGAGGAGGAAGGCAGGGATAAGGAGGAGGTAAATCTGGAAGGGGCGCATGTATAAGCAGTGCGGTGGAGGGGATGGGGTGAAGTGGGGAAGGCGAAGAGATGGAGAAGTTCAAAAATGAACAGAAAAAAATAAATTAATTAAATTTGAAGAAAAAGGTGTCGAATAAAGAATATATATAAACGATAGAAAACGGAAAATCGCCTGGAAAATAAAGTTGGAACAAGATTCTTTTGGATCGACGTTATAGGTCGTAACGTACATTTTACCGCTTTATTTATCTGGATGTTTACACACACTGCTCTCAGAATGTGAGGCACGATACGAGCTCCTTTCTAATCGACCTCTCTTTTCTGAAACTGCACTAACATCAAACGTAATTATCCCTTAAAAATTATTATCGAAAAAACAAGCTATGAAAGGTATCACAGCTCTCACGCGAAACAGAAACAATAAAAAGGCTTGGATTCTGAACAAATAGGTAACGTCTGACGTTAACGAGGGGAAAGAATTTTATTTCAAGAAGATATTTTCAGAAAGGTGTTTTCGTTATTTTATTGGCAGACATTTTTTTTCGGATGCTGATCGAAACTGAGTGAAATAAAAAGCACATGTTCCAAATGACATTTTGTTAGCAATTTCGCCAGGCAGGCGTGTCGAGTTCATAATTAATGTGGGAACAATTACAGCTGAAATATTTGTAAATATCACATGAATCTGCATGGAACTGATAATAATAAATTATTTGTTATTCATAAAATTATATAAACTTGGTTTCGTTTGGCGTAAATAACGTAACCGCTGACCGAGTATTGTTTTCCAGAATTAATAATCGAGTACATCAAAGTCATAATGTTTTTTCAATGGGGTGATAATAATGATCATCGTACAAAGCTTCTCACAGTTTTCAAAATAATGAGGCAGCTGCGGTGAAAAAATTAACTCTGAACAGTAAATAAGCGCGCAAAGTTTAATCAATTTGGAATTTCAACGCCTTTTTATTGGAGAGACTGGAAATTTGTGCTTTTATTGAAAATTAATTTTTTCATTCTCCTCTCAATAATCCGAGAGCAAAATGTCTCAAAGATCAAAGTCGTTCTAAATGAAATTTTCAAACAATATACCCTTTTTCCCCATTCCTGTCAATCTTTGAGAGTCAAGATACTCACGAGAATCAGAATCTCATTTATACATGAAAAGATACGCGATCAATCGTATACTGCTTTTTCTAATCTTCTATCTCTATAAAAGAGGAAGTCTTTTACCTTTTTCCTTATAACAATCAATCCCTATTCCTTCGTCTCATATCACGGAAAAATTGCTTTAAAGAAAAAAAGAGGATTTTTTTCTCTTTAAAATGAGAATAGTTTCTGAGTCATATACCGTAGAAAAGCATGTTTTTCTATCCTTAAAAAATTGGCTGAAGTTATGGCATCTACTTTATTAAAAACATACGAGAAACGTCTTTTATGGAGCTTCATAAATGCTTTGATTTTCTTTTTAAGCTTATGAAAGTATTTCAATTTTTTACAGAAAATTAACTTCCCAACATATAATAAAGATTTTTCTAGTCCTGCTTTTGAAATGAACAACAATTTGCCCTGAGAAATTCAATCACTGAAAAGTAAATTTGTTTTAGTAATTCGAGATTGGCTTTGAAGCGAATAGTAGACGTGGAAAGGTACTTAATTTATGAAAATTCTCATTGCAGGAAAATTGATAAGAAAAAAGGTAATGGTTTCGGAAATGTAATTGGGAATTTACCGATTGGGAATTTATTGATTTTGAATTTCTTTGATGTCAGCAAATTGAAAGGAAGAGATGTAACGAGAAATGAGGTTTATTAATCGGAGGAAATATTTATTTTTAATTACAACTCTCATTATGAGTTTTATACTGCAATGTATTGGGTAATAAATCCTATTCAGTAAATTATATCCGGTAAGTTGTGTTAATTAATGTCTATTAAATTTTTTGATTAAAAATTGACTCTGCCTTGATGTTTGTTTTTTTTTTTTGGAGTAAAGTCTTAAAATTTGGAAATGTTTGTAAACATAAAACAGTATGAATAATGTTTGATTTGATGTTTCCAGTTTTGTATTATAATATGTTTTTCCTCGTTGAGAAGTTTACCAAGTTTTCTTATTTTGATGTTGTAGTCATTTGTCTTTGTCAAACTGCATAAATGCAATATATCTGAAAGCTAGAAACTCGAGTCCAAGCCTTGAAAATAATGTATCGTTACTACAAATTTATCTGGATGTGAAACAGAACTGCAAATGACAACGAAGGGATAAACAAAATCTTTTAAAAATAAAGAAGACATTTGGAATGCTATTGAAATAAAAAAATTTCACATATCAATTGAAATCTTTTAAAACTGTACAAAATTATTGAAATCTATAAGATTCTATGGAATCTTTTAAAAATAATGAAAAACCTTGTGAAATTCTTTAAAACTCAATGAGGAACTATAAAATTTCCTAAAAAGCAAACAAACTTGAAATTTGTTAATTATTCTATGAGGAACATTAAAATCTTTTACAATCTCTGTAAAAATGTCAACATTTTTTTTAATTCTTACAAGCTTCTTAAAATCCTTTACAATTCCACAAAAAAATTAACAATACTTGAAAATTCTTTGAATTCCCTAAACTTTCTTAAAAATCTATAAATTTCATGAAATCCTTTAAAATTCATAAAAAATCTCTTGTAATCCGTTAAAATTCCTAGAAACCTCTTACAATCCCTTAAAATGATTAAAATGTTCTTAATATATTTGAAATCATACAAATTCTTGAACAATGTCGAAGAATTCAAACAATATTGTTTCTACGAATTCAATTTTCGTATTCTTCAAATAAAACCTTTTCAAAGCTAATTTTACTCAAAAACAACAAAAAGGACGAATAGTAAAATTCCCTCTAATTAAAAAATTAATGAGAATCAAGTTCTTTAAAATCTTTTTTCTTTAAAAAGTTTGAAAACATAGTTTGCAGAGAATGTGCCGCTTCGCAACTCATTTATTTCCAGCGGGTGAAAATAATAAATCCTTTCTCTCTCATCTCTTATTCATTATTTTTTTTACAGTTTCGAATGAATCTCGCATTGTAATGTGAACAAGGTAGGAAAAAAATTTGAGGGTATGTGTATGTAACGTTAATTAAACAAAGGTGGTCGAGTTTTCCATATTGATTCGACCTGGGAGTCGAATCTCACATATATATATATATATATATATATATATA
>UCOK01008863.1:0-25033 GCA_900474325.1 Synergus umbraculus
TATATATATATATATATATATATACATACACATATATACATATATTTGTGCGGGTCTGTAGATATTTCATCTCACCGCCTTTAATAATGCGCTGTGACGTTCTGATAATAAAAGCTAGCACTGTCAATCATCTTTTATATTTTCATACTATAATGTACGAGCTTATAAAGAAAATTGTTCATTGTCGAAGAATAAAGGCTGAAATTTTAATACTAAAATACATATGCCTTCATAGTTGAGAAGTTTTCAATATGTAATGAACAATAGAAAAACATTACACTCTCTTAAATCTGAATTAAGGGATTTCAAAAGATTTTTATGATATTGAAATGTTTTTTGTCGAATTTTAAGAGATTTTGATGAATTATACATTACACGTGATAGTAAAGTGTAAATTACTAAAGTAAATTACTACTTCAATATTAGCCAAAACATTCATACATATATCGCATTGTCATTAATTATTTCCATTGAAATTATAACAAGTAATTTGTTTCAGCCAAAATATGTTACTTCAATTAGGGTTCTAACTATTATTTCACTATACTCTCTGACCATAAAATATGTTTATGTAAGAGTGTACATATATTAAAGTTAACTTTAGGGAGTTTGAAACGTTTGCTCTAAACTTGACCTAATGGGTGTTCGTAACAACGCACACTTTCTGTACCATAATATTCATAAGCATTTCTCTCAGCACGAACGTTTCTAATGAAACAGTTACACCTACATTTTCAACATAATTCCCTCTTAAAGAACCTGCTTAATTATTGTACTGTGAACTTCATTTGACCATTAAATTAAGCACAATTTACAATTTTTTGTAATGCAATCTATACATAATATTTTCAGAGGTTCATATGCTAGCAGAAATTTTTATGGGGATTTTACAGGGTCCTGGGGTGCGATTCTGTAACTTCACATTCACGTTCACCTCACTTCACGTCGTGAATTTAAAAATGCAAAATTTAAAAAAAATTGAAATCTGCATTTTTAAATTCACGACGTGAAGTGAGGTGAAATTGAAAGTGAAGTTACAGAATCGCACCCCTGGTCAGTTTTCGCTACTTTTGTTGTAGCCCTAACCAGGTTAACTGCCAAAGTCCGCACAAGGCTTGTAATGCTTTGGCAGAATATTGTCCTACTTAAGGAAAACTTGCTAGGGCCTTGTCAGTTTACACAAAAAATGCCCTAGTAAATACCCCACCAGGAAAAACTGGTCAATACCCCATCAGGATTAAAAAACAATTCTGCGGAATCATTATTAATATTTGATTATTAAACTATTTCATTTTCTGAAAATAATTTTTTTAAGTATTTGAAGAGATTTTAAATGATGTTAAAGAACTTTAAAAGATTTTAAGTGCTTTTAAGGAATTGAAGGATATTTCAAGAAATTTTAAGTGATTGTAGGGAATTTAAAAGGATTTCCAAAGTATGTAAAGATTTTCCAGAGCTTTTATAATATTTAAAAAATTATAAGATATCGTAAAGATTTCCCAAGGGATTTCAGGTGAATTTGAAGCGATATAAATAGATTTCAAGTTATTTTAAAGAATGTTTAAGAATTTAGGGGAGTTTCAACATTTTAAATTAATTTACAACTTTTGTCAACGTTTTCAATGGATTTTAAATGATATTGACAATTTTGAAATGATTGTAAAGGAGCTTCAAAGAATTTAAGGATTTACAAGAATTTTCACAAAATTTTTAATGAATTTAGGGAATTTAAAGATATTTCAGGAGATTTTAAGTGATTTTATAGGAAGTTTAAAGCGATTTCGAGAAATTTCAAGTGGGTTTAAAAAGGTTTCAAGTAATTCCGAAAAAAAAAATCATAATACTTTCAGTGCTTTCAACTATTTTAAAATGTTTGTAAATATTGTAAGGAATTTTTCAAGAAATTCAAAAATGTCAAAGGGTTTTTAAAGATTTCAAGTGATTTTAAGATATCACAAATCATTCAAAAAAATTTCAAAATTGTGAAGTAATTTGGCAATAAAAAATTTTTTAGTATTTTTTAACATAATTATAATGTCTTGAAATTTACTGAAATTACTAAAAACTCTTATAATTTTTTAAAATTCCCTTAAATCTCAACTTATTAAAAATTATGAAAATAATATAATCATAAAATGTAGTTTAATAATAATTTTCATGAAAGCCTATGCCGACCAGGGCCTCGTCAGAACCCTATTTTAAATAGAACTAATTGCTACAATTTCTCCACGGGCTTGAGCTTTACATAAGTTTTCGTACAGAAAGATTAATTTTTCAGAAAAAGGCATCTTTTAGTGCCATTGAAAGTAGATAAAAGAATAAACGATTAAAAGAATAAACAAACAAAAAACTTTTTCTCTTTTCTCTCTGGATTACATTTTTTTCGAATTGGTTAAAGCCAATTTAATACTAATGGGTGTCGGTATCGCTTCATACGATCGTTCTGCTTCTCGTCAAACGACCAAACAAGATTAAAAAGGCGAATTGGATTCAAACTTTTACCAATGCTATCTAACACTCGGACTTAATGTTCGTAAGCAACCAGGAACTTTAACTTTTATCTCTATTATTCTCTAAGTTTTCGATGGAAAAAATGAGATATATATAATATGACACGATGCTATTCTGCCCTTTTCCGTTACATTGTGATAAATGTCTTGAAATTCTTTTCAAGAAGAAAAATATCAGCGACAATATTTGCCTCAGCATATAATCACATATATATATATGTATAAAGACATTTTATCTAACAACTTTGGCGATATCATATGGACTATTTCAACATCTTTTTTCTAAAGATAACATTTCTTTTTGAAAGTTGACGTGAACAGAGACTGGATATGAATATGTAAGGTGCTAAATAAATCAAATATCTGAAAAAGAAATCAGAACGCCTTTCCCGTATCTCCTAGTATTAAATCATGATATCCCTTTGCGATATGTTACTAGCGGCACTCCTTTCCACTATTGTGTGCACCTAAATCTTCACCTTTACGCGCTCAGAAAAGAAATAAGGATGAGTGTAGCGCAATGCCAGGACGGCGGCTGTATCGCACGTGCTTCCGCATGTTTAAATGGCATTACGTATTCTCAAAGATGCAAGAGTCATGGAGAAAAATGCAATCTGCTCCGTTGCACATTCTTATTTATAAGACCCGAGCCTCTCATAGTGATGAGGAAATATTTTGCACTAAGTGCGTCACTTTCAATATGGAATCAACTGAAATTTTACTCGATACATGCTGTGTATATTTGTATGTTATTTTTCGTATATACAGAGAATATTGTTTTTCAACATGCTTTATAAAAAAACGACTTTAAAATCAATCTAAAACTTTAACTGAACATTAAAATTATTATAGCACCAAGAAATTATCGAGATGAAGTAAAAGTATAAGTATTTTTTATACTTTCTTGAGTGAAAATAACTTTTGATTCAGACCAAGTCAATTTTTACCATGAAATTGAGTTATTATTAGGTACACTATTTAAATTTACACATAGTTATAATTAATCAGGTGAATGAATGCAAATCCTTTATGATTATTATGTAATATACACTCAACTCTCGCAAGTTGGACATTCGCCTGTTGGACAATTTTTACGCTTGGCTGATTTTGCGACCCCCTCCGAGCCTCCCTTGACAGCCTACACTGAAGTGCCGGCGCTCGAAGTGACCTCGAAGTCAGTGCCGTACTTAGTAGCCTGCGTAGTATAGAAATGAACGAATCTTGAGCACGGGTTCAGAGTCTACATATATCTTGGTGTTACAGTCCTGAGCTCCAGCTTGTGTAGAAAATTTGATGGGGTTCTGACAGGGTCCTGATCGGTTTTCCCTATACCTCTGATCTGGCCCTAACCAGTTTAACTGGCAAGGCCGGCACAAGGGTTGTACTGCTTTGACAGAATATTGCCGTACTTAAGGAAAACTAGCCAGGGTCTTTTCCGATTACCCAAAAAGGCTCTAGTAAATACCCCACCTAGGAAAAACTGGTCAATACCCCAAAAGGATTAAAAAACAATTCTGCGGAATCATTATTCACAATATTTGATTATTAAACTATTTCATTTTCTGAAAATAATTTTTTTAAGTATTTGAAGGGATTTTAAATGATGTTAAAGAATTTAAAAATATTTCAAGTGATTTTAAGGAATTTAAGAGGGTCTGAAGAAATTTCAAGTGATTTCGGGGAATTTAAAAGGATTTTAAGATATTTTCCAAGGTGTTAAAGATATCAAGATTTCCTAAAGGATTTCAGAAGAATTTCAAGCGATATAAATAGATTTCAAGTTATTTTGAAGAATGTTTAAAGAATTTCGAAAAAAGATCAAAATACTTTCAGGACTTTAAATTATTTGAAAATATATGTAAATATTGTAAGGTATTTTTAATGAAATTCAAAAATGTCAAAGGGTTGCTAAAGATTTAAAGTGATTTTAAGAAATTTCAAAACATTCAGAAAAGTTACACAATTTTGAAGTAATTTGCCAATAAAAAAGTTTTAGTATTCTTTCAAATTTCTTAAACCTCTTGATATTTACTGAAATTACTAAAAACTCTTGTTATTTTTTAAAATACCTTTAAATCTTTAGTTACATATTAAAAATTATGAAAATAATATAATCATAAAATGTAGTTTAATAATAAGTTTCATGAAAACCTGTTTAAAATTCCCAGAAATATATTTTTCCGTGTTTGTCAACAATATATACAAATTATTATAGTTTCTAATATATAAATGTAACCATTTTATATATTTTCATAAATCATCAAATGTGAAAAATGTTGGGATTTCCTTATTTTTCATACCCGATGTTTGATTTCAACGTGAAAAATTCTTGAATACCCTGTTTCATTATCAACAAATTGGTATCAATGAGTTATTAGTATACTGTATCATTGCCCTATAAATGCCCAATAATATTAAAATATTTTTATCGAAAATAGAAATGTCGACCTAATGTCGTAAAATGTCTAACTAATGAATAAATGTCTACAAAGTGTGTGTCTAAATGTCTGATTGTCTATAAAAGTCTAAAATTGTCTAAAATGTTATATAAAACACGAATATAAAAATAAAAAATTACGGTATATAAAATATAAAATAAAATTATCTAAATTATGTCTAAATGATCTAAATGATCTAAATGTCTAAATGTCTAAATATCTAAAATGTCTATCTAAAGTCTAATGTCGTCAGAATCTATTTTAAATAGGGCTATAATTGCGTCAATGCCTGTAAGGAATATACAGGAAGTTATTATAGTAGTTCTAATTTCAGTTTTCTAATTTCCAACAATGCATTCAAGCAGTTTGACTGAGATTTTTTACATTTGAATGAGTCGTGTTTTCTCTCTTCCATTCGTATGCTCATCACGAGAGTAAAGCATAAACTCACTGAAGCGGACGAATAAGAGGGGGTGGGGGAGAATGCGGCTACTCTGCGTGGTAAAATGTGAACAACCACAGAAAAGCTTTTCGCTACTCCGACTACTACTATTTCAGTAGAAATGTCAAATAATATTAATTTAATAATTCACGATATTCAATTTACCCAGCATTTGTATAAAATGCAAGCATGAAATACAAATATGAAATGATAACAGTAAAATCTAATTTAAAAGTGTAGCACATAAATTATGCTTAATATCTTGTTTCCTTTCCGTCTGCCATGAAACTACATTATTTTCCTAAAGTTTATTCTGGCACCTGCAGTTTAGTCTCGAAGTATGGTAAAGAATTTTTTTTTCCTTAATAGTATTCCTTCCCCTGTGACTTGAGCAACATGTGACTAGAATCACCCGATAAAACATCACAAATTTGATATTACTTCTTATCTGGTAGAAGAACAGAACTCTCGCAAAGTTACTTCTACATCAATCTCGAGGAAAACTTCCTGCGACTTTCATATTTATGAAACCTCTGTTGTCTAAGTAAATTAAACCAAGTTTCATACATGCTCAAATAGGAAATTGTGTTACGAAATGAAATAAACTTTTATTAAATTGTCGGGAGTAGGTCACGTGACAAGAAAAAGATTAATTAAATCAATATACAACTTTAAGTAATATAACAGTTCAATATTCACTGTTGGATATCCGCTGGTGATTTGAACATTTATTTAAACCTTTTGTACATTAATTTTATTATATGATCATAGGAGTGTCAGGTTTCAAAAGAAATAAAGAACATTTTAAAATCATACTCAACGGAATATTCAACCCACGAGTATATGGATAAAATGAAATTGAAGATAAAACCGCAATGGACATTCATTTGCCAAATACAAGCCGTAATAATTGTCTGCATTATGAATAGTTCCAGACTTTTAATAATCGCTTTTAATCTATCTACATTATTCCAGTAGTTTTAATACAGAATTAAAATGTGCACATAAAACGTCACTGAATTAAAAAGATTTCAAGTGTGATGCAAATTTTTGAAATTATTAAATGAATTGACAATAAAGTAAACGCGGTAAAAAACGATATTGTTTTTGATTCAAGGCGTCTCATTAAATGACGAGGAGGAGATTAAAATTGTCAATAGGACAAGAGCAATTGTGCAGCACGATAATGGAGCAGAAAGCGAATACTGTACAAACATTCACGACAAAAATAATGTGTTCAGGATTGAACAGTGAAGGATCACCGACGTGTCTCATTGATTATGCATAGGCAAAAAAAGAAAAATACATTTTCACCAAAAGAAGGTGAATTTTATGAGCATGCAAAAAATTTATGATAGGCAGGGATCAAGTATCGGCATACAAAGTGGCCGCACATTGTCACTATCCGTCCTTTGAAATTACTATCGGTCCATTATCGATTACACTCTACACCCAGCCTCTCCATTACCGAGGTACATGAAGGTGGTAGAGCCTTCATCGTCGTGTACCTACTGGAATATGGAGCCTATACGGTCGCTACTAACCAGGCTGTCAGCTTGGAGAACTGCAGAAGTTCAATGCTTGTATCTCAGTTACATAGCATGTTGCCTTGTATACATAATGCACACGGCGCGCGTGTTATTGGCAGAGATCGATAATACGCATGCCATATCTGACTGAACCTATTACGCAGATAATCTCTTTCAATCGAAAAACAAAACTAATAATACCTGCGAGAGGGGCTGCTAGATCCACTTCACAGCTGTTACACTGACAAAACTTTTTATTGCTATAGAAGCAACAAAAATTGTTTGGTTGGTCCAACCAAATCTGGTTACTTTCAACAAACCTTTTGTTCAATCAAAAAAAATCATTTAAACCAACAAAATCTCAGTCAGTCTCAGTTTTGTTTGAATTAACAAAACTTTGGTTGATTCGACAAAAATTTGCTTGGAAAATCCAAAAATTATTGTTGCTTTTATAGCAGCAAAAAGTTCTTTTGTCCGAACCAAACATTTTTCTCAGTATATATTCATATAATACATGTATGCTTATGTATAATATATGTATCCTGTGCAGAAATTTTCATGGGGATCTTACAGTGTCCTGGTCAGTTTTCCCTACCTCTGAGGTGGCCCCAACTATGTTAACTGGCAAGGCCCACACAAGGCTTGTATCGCTTTGGTAGAATATTGCGCTACTTAAGGAAAACTGACTAGGGCCTTGTCAGTTTACCTAAAAGAGGCCCTAGTAAATACCACACCTAGGAAAAACTTGACAATAGCCGTTCAGAATTAAAACACTATTCTGCGGAATCATTCACGAGAATTACAAGATTTATGAGAATTAAAAATTTTTTTTAAGTATGCGAAGGGATTTTTAATGATATTAAAGAGTTTGAAAGGATTTCTAAGCGATTTCAAGTGATTTTAAGGAATTTAAGGAGTTTTCTAGCAATTTTAAGTGATTCTAGGGAGTTTAAAAGGATTTCCAAAGAATGTAAGGATTTTCAAGAGCTATCACGAGATTTAAAAAATTATAAAATATCATAAAGGACTTTAAGAGATTTTAATGAATTTTAAAAGATTTCAAATGGTTTTTGAGGAATTTAAGAGGATTTCAGGGAATTTGATGTGATTCTAGGGAATTTAAAAGGATTTTAAGGTATTTTCCAAGATTTCAAAGATATAAAGATTTCCTAAAGGATTTCAGGAGAATTTAAGGATATTTAGGAATTTTCACAAGATTCTAAACAATTTTAGGGAATTTAAAGATATTTCAAGAGAATTAAAATATTTTTAAATATTGTAAGGAATTTTTAATGAAGTTAAAAAATGTCAACAAATTTTAAATGATATTGAAAATTTTTAAAGGGTTGTAAAATAACTACCAAAAATTTAAGGATTTTCAAGAGTTTTCACAAGATTTGAAATGATTTCCAAGAGATTTAAAATATTGTAAGGAATTTTCAATCAAGTTAAAAAATGTCAAAGGATTTTAAAAGAATATGAAAAATTAAAGAATTTTCAAGAAATTTCAGAGTTATTCAAATATGCCAAAGGATTTCCAAAGATTTCAAGTGATTTTAAGGAATTTCAGAACATTCAAAAAAGTTTAAAAATTTTTTATTAATTTACACATTTTGTCAATTTTTCCAAAGGATTTTAAATGATATTAAAAATTTTTTAAAGATTGTAAGAGAACTTAAAAAAATGTAAGGATTTTCAAAAATTTTTACTAGTTTTTAAGGGGTTTTAGGGAATTTAAAGATATACTTCAAGAGATTTAAAGTATTTGTATATATTGTAAGGAATTTTGAATGAAGTTAAAATATGCCAAAGGATTTTAAAAGAATATGAAAATGAAAATAATTTTCAAGAAATTTTCAAGTCAACGTTGAATGTAAATGCATCCCCGTACAAATATTAAGGTCCCGTAGCGTACCGTCAGGTAATGCTATATTGAAAAAATTTGACGGGCTCACATGGTGAAAATTTCAGTGCGTTACTGGCTTAGAATTAGTAATATGTGTGTGTATACGTATAGTCACCACTGGTATGCGAGCAGCAGACTCGTAGATCTGGCAACGTCGCAATTTGAATTTTGAAATTTGAATAGCTTGATGTCAACGACTTTTTTGTTAAAAAGGTTAGAAGTTTAAAAAATGTCAGGTCAGTGTTGTTAGATCGCGATACGGTTATGCTTATCCATTTGAAAATTATTAAAATTTCAATGTATTTTATTAGATTATTTATTAAACTACGTGTTGAATAAATTTATTTATTTTTTTTTTTTAATTTGTACTTTGAAGCTGCACAAATACTGATATTTTTTAAAATTCTCTACCAGAGCATTTAAATACTAAAAATGAAAATGTGGAGAATGCCTATGCATTCCTCACGAATTACATGTTAAAGTAGTCAATTTTAACATTATCATTAATTATCTTCGCAACGGTAATGTCAAAAAATTTGAAATTAATTTAGCATATAAATCATCATTCTATTTAAATATACCTCCATTTTTAAATAATTCTACCAGAGCTCGATTATTTTACATACAACCTTAATTAAACCGTGCGAAAGTATTTTTAAAAATTTCAAATGATTTTAAGGAATTTAAGGAGATTTTAAGTAAGAGGTTTTAAATTAAGTTTAAATTCCATAAAATCATTTGAAATCTCTTAAAAATCACTAAAACCCCTTAAAATCCTTTACGAAATATTATAATTTTTTTAATCTAGTGATAGCTCTGGAAAATGCTTACATTCTTTAGAAATCCTTTTAAAATGCTTAGAATCACTTAAAATTTCTTGAAATCTCTTTAAATTCCTTAAAATCAGTTGAAATCTTTTAAAAATCCTTTAAAATTCTTTAACATCATTAAAAATCCCTTCAAATACTTAAAAAAAAAACTGACAAGGCAGTTTTCCTTAAGTAGGGCAATATTCTGCCTAAGCGTTATAAGCCTTGTGCCGGCCTTGCCAGTTAACCTGGTTAGGGCCACATGAGAAGTTTTGGAAAACTGACCAGGATCTTGTCACAACCCCATAAAAAATTCTGCACAGGTATAATTTCAGAGAGAGAGAGAGGTAATAATTATTTTTACTTTATCGCGAAGAATAACGGTAATTCAATTCATATATGTATATATATATATAAAATAAATGGAAAGCTATCTTTTCGTTATAGATATATTCCATCGAGAGCTTTAAGGTACTTTTTCAATGCCATTCGTAACCATCTTGCGTCAGAGAACAGGTAATCCCATGCGTGAAAGAGGAGTCTGCTTCCCTTTGCCCAGGGTTCTGAAAATAAACAGCTATTTTCTCCTCGAGTCACGTACTACATCCATTGAAAGATCGATTCGAATCCAGGAACAATGCGAAGTCACTCCTTTGAGAATCGAAGAAGAAACAGAGTTCTTCGCTTGAGTGAGTCTAGGGACAAATTACAACCACCTTAATAACCTCTTCTCTTTCTCTAGGAATAAGCACTATAATAAACCAACCAGTAGCAGATTTCTTTTACGGTTTTGACTACATTTCACAAAAACTTTCCTTAATAAAGTGAGCTACAAACTTTTTAAAGAGTTTTATACTAACAATAAAGCCTCTTGTGGAGAATCGTTGCTTCGAGCAGAACCCCTCAAAGTCTGAGATGTGCTTCTAAAGTTTCCAATGATCTCAGGTGGGTGTTCTTTTCAACCGTCGGACGATTCCGAAAGACAAACTCATCATTCAAGTAAACACACAAAGAAATGGGAAGCTTTCTCAATGCAAAAATAAGACACTCCGTGTTTGTTGTATTTTACTTGGAATCTTGGAAAACAACTTGTTCTTTAGATAGTGTCAACTTACACTCATCTGTAGAAAGAAAAATAATATTCATTTCCCTACTGATTTTAGTTTCAATGAAATGAAATTATTTGAAGATGTACTATCAACGTCGATTCTATGCGAGAACAAAAACAAAACAAAAACAAACTGTTTTGTTCGAGAGAGGATATGCAGGAGTGATATTATTGCTACCTGAAAGTATAATATCAGGAAGCTTCATTAAAACTTTCAATTCCATCTACGCAATAATGTATCTATTCAATACCTTGGCTTTTGAGAGTCGCATTTTCCCTTCTAGCATGGTATAAAAAAATTCAAACTACTCTCTTTATTTGAATTAGTAAGTCACCAATTACCAAAGTCAATTATGAAAATCAACTTACTAATATATTTAGTAGTTTTGCTTGATAATTGAATTGTTCAAAATGAATTTTTCTTCGAAAAATAAATAATGATAAACTTTTTGTATAAATAACTATGTTATTTTTGTTATATTATGTTATACAGCTTTTTATAGCTTATTTAATAGATTTTTAAAAATTTCCAAGGACTTCGATGAATTATAAGAATTTCCAGTTTATTAGAGAATTTTAAAATAATTTTTATGGAATTTTAAACGACATCAAGGGGTTCAAGAATTTTCAGGGATTGTAACTAATTATAGCGAATTACCAATTCATGCAGCTCGTCCTTATTGCTAATTCATAATAAATGACTTCGCTCTATTTGAATTAGTAATAAACTACTATATTAATTAATCAGACTGAGTGAGTACTTCGTTACATTTTCATAATCAAAATTGTTAGACTACTTATAAAAGTCGAGTATTATTATTTAGAATTTAGTTATAGTTTCAGACGTCTAGTCGGACGATTTTTTTTTAGAATTCTTGGAATAAAAATATCAATAATAAAAATTTATCAAAGTTTCAAAAACTTAAAATTTATATTTATTTACTAGCAGAAATCTCATAAAATTTAATAAAATCGCAGAAATCGCTTAAAATTCGTGAAAATCTCTTAAAATTTCCAGAAACTTCTTGAAATTCTTTTAAACTCTATGATAAAAATTAAATCCCCTTTACATCCATTAAAATCCATTAAAGGTATTAGAAATCTCATTAAATTCCGCGGAATCCCTTAAAATGACACAAAAATTTTCAAATCATCCTTAAAAGCATTAGAAATCTCGTCAAATTCTATGAAATCCTTAAAAATTTTACAACATTTTTTAAAAATTAGAAAAATCTCTTGAAATTTTTTTAAATTATTAGAGATTTATCATTTATCCGGCGTTGCTCGCGATTTTAAGAGATTTCATAGAATTTAAAGGGATTTCAAGAGATTTCGTAAGATTTGATAAAATATAAAAGGATTTTACGAGATTTATAGTAACCTTGAAAAATTTCAAGGGATAAAAAGATTAAAAGATTTTTGAAAATGTCCAGAGATGCTATAAGAGATTTTGATTGATTTTGGGAATTCAAAGGGATTTTTAAAAGAGTTAAAAATAGTTACCAAAAGAATTTTTTAGAGATTTCACAAGAGTTAAAGAATGTTTGAGAGAATTAGAAGATTTTTGTAAAAATTTTAAGGATTTTTCAAGATATTTTATAATGCTTGTTAAAAGATGGCTTTTCTGAAATTTTAAAAGATTTTTGAAAGATATTTTGAAACTTTTTTTGAACTTTTTAAATTAAATTTTCTTTTAAATTTTTAATCTTATATTTGTAACCTTTTTAAAAATATCTTGAAATCGTTTACAAATATTTCGAAATCCCGTTGAAGTCATTAAGATTACTTGAAACTTGAAATTTCCTGAAATTCCTTGTACTTCCTTATTATAAATTTAAATGGCTTTTAAATCTATTTAAAATCTTTTCAATTATTTTGAAATTAATTAAAATTCCCTATAAACCTTTGAAATATCTTAAAATCTAGTGAAATCGATAAAAATGTCTTAAAAACCTTTTGATAACTTACTCTTATGACCTGTTTTAAAAATTCCACAAAGTCTCTGAAATCAAATAAAATCTCTTAGAATTCTTTAACACTTGTTTAAATCCTTCAAAGTCTTTTAATGACTTAAAATTCCTAAAATTATTTAGAAATACTTTTAAAAAATTGTTAATATTTTAAAATCATGAAAATCTCCTTAACTATTTTGAAATTCTTTAAAAATTTCTTAAAATCACTTATTGTTTCTACAGAATCAATATCTCTTTTTTTAAATAGAACATTTGTTTTCAGAAAATTAAATAGTTTAATAATAAAATATTATGAATAGTGATTCCGCAGAATAGTTTTTTAATCCTGATGGGGTATTGACCAGTTTTCCCTAGGTAGAGTATTTACTAGGTATTTATTACTGCCAGTAAATAAAAATAAAATAAAATGGTTTTGAGAAATTCTTTTTGATATTCTTAATCCAGTAAATGTTAAAAAAAAATAAAATAAAAAAAAATTCGTCAGACTAGACGTCTGATACTTAAACCCAATTTATTTAGATCTTTATCGAGGAGTTAGCCCCGAGAAACGATGCAATTTTCAGCGGTAATGGACTTCGTGAGAAGTTTTGGAAAGATATAAGGGAGAATTGAATATCCACGAATATGGAATATGCGACATTTCACTACGCCAAAGTGGAGAAACACCTTCGAATAAGGTTAGGGGTAAGTGGGATTCCATGTTTGGAATTCTGTGTTATCTTCGAAGATAAACTGCTGAAGTGGCTTCCGCTTCATTCATCACCCTCGTCAGTCCACTTGAACTCAGCACAAGCTACTTCGATCCTCGCTCCTTTTATACAAATCCGTTAATCCTAGCAGAACACTAGTCAATATTCGTAAACAGCACTTTTGTCAAAACTTAAAATTTCAAGTACAGAACGCTAGGGAGCTTCCAAGTTTTGTAAAAAAAACTCTCGAGTGTTTCATGTCGATGAAAATATAGAACGAGGTCGCGTTGGAAAATGCACAACCATATAGTTGAACGAGACAAAAGCTCTCACGAGAAGGATCTGTTTCGAAACATTTTATTGTCTGCAACGACAGCAAAGAAGATTTCTAAACGCGAATCATTATTTTGTGAGAACGCAATTTCGTCCCTTGGGAAAAAAATTCTCGTGTACCAGTAAAATAAGTGTTCTGTAATCATCAGTATTTGATACTGCACAATGCACTTCGATAAAAATCAATGACAAGCAGGAGGAAAATACGACAGAAAATCATTTTAATCATTTTTAGATGGAGAAAAGTCAGTGTATTATTTCAGTAGTACAGATATATTTTAATCAAGAGTACATGTAACTTGTATTTTTTTACACAAAAGAACTTAAATATATGTTTTCTAGAACCGAAGAGTAGAGACTGAATTGAAAAAATTAGCTCTAGCTATTGTTTCAGTAGTAGAAATACGTTTTAGTCAGACGAGAATATAGAGTAATGTTTCTTTTTGTACTTTATTTCACAAATGAACTTAAATATAAGAACTTAAAACCTAACTGATAAGGACAGACGTTGAATTGAAAAAGTCACCTATTCCTATTATTACAGTAGTATAAATACGCTTTAGTCAGCCGAGAGTATAACTGTCATACTTAAACATTTCTTTTATACTTATACAAAAGACTTAAATATCTATTTTCTAACTCAAACGAGTAGATATATTGAATTTTCAGAAAATATAGTTGCATGCTTGTTGCTTTTTGGAGAAATATAGCTTTTCCTATCTTAAAAAAGTGGTTTCATGAAATGTCTCGAAAATCTCGCATATATTATTGTTGCAAACCTTATTGGCTTTTGAATGACTTGAATTTGAAAAAAGAAAAACAAACTAATGGCGCACAAAAATTTCAAGAAAACCTTCGAAATACCTTAGAATTCGTTATAATTTCTTAAAACTCACAAAAACCTCTTGAAATCTCCTAAAAATTCACAAAAATCATTAGAAATCATTTTACATTCCATGAAATCCTGAAAATCCTTAATCCTTAAAATCCTTAAACTAGGATTTCTAGAATTAAAGTTCTAGGATTACATCCTTTAATCCTAGAACTTCATAAAAATCACTTGAAAATGGTAAAAATCCATTAAAATTCCTAGAAACCTATTGAAATACCTGTCTAAAAAAAGTGATCTAACGAAATGTTCCTAAAATCTTGGATACTCTCTTAATTTGAATTTTAGTCAAATAAATAATGATGTGTGCAGCCCGATTTTATTAACTTATTGAATCATTTTTTCCATCAGGAATATAGTTAATTTGTCACTTTTTTTATGTCTTGTCATGAATTCACTATGCTTTATATATCCTTGTCATCAAGTAAATTTAGGTAGTAAAGTTCCATATCAGTACACCGGCTGTTTATACTGCTGAGTATCTGTCTACCTCACGTTTTCATACCGCAGCAAAACTTGACAGTATGGTGTGTTTCTCAGTGAATTCGTGTTCACTTGTCCAGACGTGGTAACACCTACGTTGTGAAATTGTTTGACAATATTCCACAGACTTTTCTATATTAAAAACGTGTCGTATTTCACTACTCATATGGAAACAATTGTTATGGTTGTGATAATCATAGAAATAGTAAAATATGATACAACTCTCATTTATGGTTCCACAACCATATCTATTATGTGGCAACAATCACAACTATATATAGCAATCATTAGCGTAGTTGTAGCAACCATAAATAATAATTATAGTATAGTTGTACCATATTTTACTA
Source organism: Synergus umbraculus (assembly GCA_900474325.1). NCBI lineage: Eukaryota > Metazoa > Arthropoda > Insecta > Hymenoptera > Cynipidae > Synergus > Synergus umbraculus. The sequence continues at coordinate 15,457 of UCOK01008863.1, forward strand.
TTATTATGATTGTCACAATCATAGAGCTTTTTCCGTGAAAATTGATGATCATAAAATGTACATTTTTTAATGGCTAACTTTAAAGTATGTCTTGACTTTCAAATGTGAAAAATGTTTTAAAAAAACTGAAAGCTGGTAGAATACTTAGTCACTGAAAGTGCGACAACTTTATGTCACTAATTAGATCAGTGTTGGGAAATATTTTAAACTACAACTACCTCATTTTTATTCTAAACTAGCAAAAATTTTGCACACGTTGCCTGGAATTTTAAGAGCTTTAAAGTTCCTGTGAGGAATTTCAAGAGATTTTATTATTATTATTACTATTATTATTATGAATTTGCAGAGATTTCAATATATTTTCAGTGATTTGAAGGAATTCTAAGGGATTTAAAAATATCTTTCAATACATTTTCATAGCACGTCTGCGGAAAGTTCGATTTTCCGCCCCTCCGAAGACTCCGGAAAGTAGCCGATTCCCTAGCTCGTGTGGAAAGTAATTCACTTTCCGCACTAGTGCGGAAAGTAATCCGAGGTTCCATTTTCGTTGACGATGTCCACGACGACGGCGGCGGCGGTGTCGGCATCGACGATGGTGGCGACGGCGCCAACAGTGGCGATGGCGACAATTATGGCGCCACCAATGAAAACGTAGATGGCGCCACCAGTGGCGGCGACGATGATGGCGTCGCCGGTGGCACCACCAGTGTCGACGACGATGATAGCGCCGCCTGTGGCGACGGCGGTGGCGTCGGCGGTGGCGTCGGCGGTGGCGTCGGCGGCGAAAATCGAATTCCCCAGACTCGCTATGAAAAGTAATGTGTTTGACATGTTGCAAACCAGCCAATCCCCGAAGAGTGTGATGGCGCCACTCGCCTTCGGCTCATGGCGCCAACTTCACACTCTTCGGGAATTGCCTACTTTTCCCACTTGTCAAACAAATAGCTATTTAAACGATTTCAAAAGATTTTAAGTGAATTAAATGAATTAATAGGGATCCTATGGAATTTGAAAGCTTTCTTTAATAATAATAAAAATATTAATTAATCTTAAAAAAATACTCCGACCAAATTTATGACGTGGGTAATGAAATTATTTTCTTTTATATTAAATGAAAAGCCTTGGTTCTGACGTACTTTTACTACTTGTCATTTCCATTGCTCTAAGAAATATTGTTTATCGTCTACAGGACAATGAGTTTCAAGCGACTCTATCAAAAAAAATGTCTTTCAATCTATTAAATTATTCCATTGAGATTGTTTCTTCTCCTTGAATGGATTTCTAAAATGATTAAGAAAATAGAAAGTGATCCAGAAAGATATTTCTATATAAATAGATGCAGGTCCACAAAAGAAAATAAAACCATGAACAATTATTAAAATTTCTATAATAAGATTGTGGTAACTTGCAAAAGTTTACATTCTGTCAGACTATACAGTCATGATTAATTTTTAAGATCGTTTCCAAAGGGGTGGCTACTACGTGACTGCAATGCTTAGTATAAAGTTGGAGGAAGTAACGAAGGTCAAAGACGAATTAATGATCAAAGCGTAGCCCGAGGGCTGCTTGCTCTTATCGAGGAGGATGAGCGAAAGGAGGCAAGGAGGGAAGATGAAGCCGAAAGGCCAAAGAATTCCTCTGATAAGAGTTTTTCCTGGAAGATTACTTCTACCTTTATAATAACTGTCGGTGGACTTATTTCTTTTTTTTTTTTCTTGTGAATGACCGGTCCTTCTATTGTCTCATAACTTCACTGTCAGTTGCTCATGCTTCCGGATTTTAGACAAGCACGTTTCTCGACGTCATGATTTATCAGTTACCACGTTCACGGCTGTGCGCAACTGTATCCGTCGGACAAAGTTGTTCCGAAATACGACGTGTGCTTCCTGAATTCTCCTGCTAAAGCAGAAGCAATCTAAGTTCTTGCATATGCTTTACGCTCTCAACCTGCCATTTTCGGGACACCATGTGCGTAATTTCAGGGCCAAAACTATCGGAATTTATGCCAAGTAGGTGTAATTTGTACTACTGAAATTGTCGGTTTTTTCAGTCATATAGATAAAAATTATTTTAAACTAGCAATGCACTCTTTTGCATGTTGACAAAACATATCCCGTGCAGAAATAGCTGCAATTTATAGCCCTATTTAAAATAGGGTTCTAACGAGGCCCTGGTCATTTCAATTTTCGATTAAAATATTTTAATATAATATTATTCGGCACTTATGAGGCAATGATACAATATAAGTTATATCTCATTAAGGCCATGTAAGACTTACTCGATCCCTACCTTACCGACATTTTTTTGTCTGCAACGCTATGTCTACATTTATTGAGATATCAAATTGAAAATTTCTGAAATTGAAGCTAAAGCACTAAGGTACGTTTATCTGGTCTTAAATATTGACATTTGTAAAAAAAAAATTTTTTTATTTTTAAAAAAATTTAAGACCAGATAAACATACATTAGCATATTTTCTTTAATTTTAGAAATTTTCAATTTGATATCTCAATAAATGTAGACCTAGCGTTGCAGACAAAAGAATGTCGGTAAGATAGGGATCGGGTAAGTCTTACATGGCCTTAAGGGCATGTAACCATAAAATGTAGATAGTTTAATAATAATTTTCATGAAAACCTCTTTAAAATTCCTAGAAATATATTTTGCCATGTTTTTCAACAATATACAAATTATTAAATTTTCCAATACCATCGTTTATATTTCCATAAATAATCAAGTGTAAAAAATGTTGGTATTTCTCTATTTTGACCCGATGTTTAGTTTCAACGTGAAAAACTCTTCAATGCCTTGTTTCATTATCAACAAATTGGTAATAATCAGATATTACTACTGTATAATTGCCCCATAAATGCCCAATAATATTATAATATTTTTATCGATACTAGAAATGAGAGACCAATAAAAGGATCTTTGATACTAAAACAAACTATGAAATTATTAAAAACAACTTGCAATGTTATCCACGCACTACAGTCACCATTCGCATTTCCCTCCACGGAGTCCTGTTCTATATCTCGATGATTGCTAGTGAAAAAAAAACTGGGATATTGTTGATCAGCTTCAGTTTATAAATAAAATTCGATTAGACACAAGGTTGAATAGACAATTTTAATAAAATTTCCATGAAAAGCAATGCACACGATAAAATTTTCCTCAGGGGTATGGAAAGTATTATCACTGCAGTTGTGATTCTATTTGATATTTATGAGCGAAATAGAATTTATGAAATTCTATTTTGCTCAAAATAAAAAATAGGATTTTGAATTATGAATGAAATATCTGCTCTATTAGAAGAGCAGAAATTTTGTATTAAATCAATCCAACCAATATATTCAAGAATTATAATTATAAAAGTTAATATTTCTTTAAGTAATGATAATGATATTATAACAATAATACACTTGATAACATTATACACGCATTTGTATGACATAATATGCTCCTATTACGTTAATAGAGTAATATTCTGTAATATTTAACTTTTGCATTTCCGGCATGTAATCAAAGGGAGCGACGTAGTTTTGCATAAAGGTCTTCCGAGAGGGTCAGCGCAGCGCAAATTAATGTACAAAGGATTCTCATTAGGAAAGGCCAATTCCTCAACATTCATACACGGAGAACTTGCGCAAGGCGTATTCTATTAACTTTCTGCTTGAGCCGCAATATAATTCTAGACTCTACTTTAACATCCGGTCTAGCACTCAGTAAGTACCATACAGTGACAATTCAGTTTACGAGCTAACGAGCTATTAATGCATAGTGAAACCATCACCCTATAGCTGATACTGATATGTGCGATGTGCGAATTGTGCGTTGTTGTACGCAAACAACCGAACCATAAAAATTTCAAGTTACAATTATCGTCGTTTGTTATTCAGGAAAACACAATGGTTGTCGCTCGTTTGTACAGATCGTGGAGCAATGCGCCGATGTGTGATCCCAACAATGAGCACGTAACTTTCCACCTGACACGAATCGAACACATACATACATACATACATACATACATACATTCAGAGTATCGATCTCACAGTTTCAAATAGAGACCCAGTCGCTTTTTGCATCAAAATTTTAAGAGTAGAGAGAAACCGATTTCACTTTTTGGATTTGACACACCTTTTTCACTAAAGTCAAAGACAAGGGGTTCATGCAATCTGGTATACTCGATCCATGCAATTGTGTGCAATCTTGAACAATCTCGCATGCAAACCCATGCAATCCTGTTAAATCTCTTGAAAAATTGATGTCTTTGTATAAAATATTTTGAAATATCTTGAAATCTTTTAAATCTTTTGAATTCTTTAAAATATTTCAAAATATATATTGAAATCTGTTTGAATTCATTTTAATATTCTTAAAAGTTAAATTTATACACTCACACTGAGAAACCCGCGTTTGTATTTATTGTTAAAAAGCACACTAGATTTTACTATCTTTACTTTGCAATAAGGGGCAAAAAGCAAATTTTAATGATATTTACTAACCTCAATAGTAACGCGTAGATGTTTACAGAATTATAAAGTATTTTAGAATAAGAACTAAAACTATTGCAGAATTTGTAAACTACATAGTAAAATGATGCGCAGAGACCATGCGCATCGAATTACTAACTGGGTTAGTAAAATATGTACAGTTAGAATCACAAAAAATAAAAGCTTTGAAGAGGCCTACTTTACACTACAGCCCACATGTATTAATATTCTAGCCTACACATATTTTATAATATCAAACATTAGAAATTACAATTATATATACATATTATTAAGTTGAAACAGAAAAATCGAGTTAGAAGAAATAGAAGCTGGTGGGAATCGAACACGGGTCTCCGGATTAGCAGTCGGACGATGTTTAATTTACCTACACGGAGAGAAAAATCAAGCTTTGAAAGCATGGAAGTATTTAACGCTTTCAAAACATGAAAAAATCATCATCTTAAAGTACGAAATCATAGTTCAAAAGCATTGAATGTATTCATGCTCGAAAAGCATGAAACTCATAGTTTTATAGGAGAAAACCCATGCTTCCGAAGCATGAGTAGCACAGAGCAGAAGCATGGAATGGCTCACAGTCCAAAAGCATGAGATTCACCGGTTAAACCGGCGAGAGATCTCTTGACTTCCCCTTCCATATCTCGAAGTTCGTAGCAATAAGGTTCGCGCCGTTACACACGGTAGCGCTGCGTGGCCGTGGGCTGGGGCTAGCTACGAGAACATGTGGAAGGGGAGTCAAGAGATCTCTCACCGGTTAAACCGGTGAAACTCATGCTTTAGAAGCGTGAACTTTTCGCAAGCGTTTAAAGGATGAAATTCATGGTTTAGAACCAGGAAGCCCATGTGACTAAAGCATGGATTCCCTCCTTTTAATCTAAAAATAGATTCATTACTTTCGAAGCATGAATTCATCGTTTAAACTCGTGAAATTCATACTTTAGAAGCAATGAAAAATACAAGCATAATAAGAGTATATAACATAATAAGAGTGGCAATAAAAACGTCCATATGAATGTCTAAATCCGTTCTTCGACAATCGGCACACATCGGATACGCTCGGCTGCGCTCGGTCCAAGATTTGACGTTTTCTATTAAATCAGTCAGTCATTTCTTCTACATATTTAGTATATTATATTACTTAAAATACTTATTACTTCTATTCTTTTTGTAGAATGTATTAATTTCTCTAATAATTTTTCCTAAATCGGATTTTACTACTTTGATATTACTAAATAAGAAAACTTCTTATTAAAATAGTATAACTTATTATTTTTGTATTAAAATGTCGAAATTTAAGGTTTTTGCCCCGACTTGCTATCCATATTAGTAATTTTTCTAACATAGAGTTTCTCAGTGCACTTCGAGACTTCCAGTTTATAGAAGCAGTTTTAATGACAGAATTGTTTATGAGATTAAAGTTAAATTATTAAAGATTTTAAAAATTACCATAAGGCATAAATTATCTAAAAAGGGTGCTCGCTTTGCATTACAGTGTAGTAACAAAACAAAAACCTTCCATCACGTTTCAATTTGTTACACTAAGTAAGATAATTAAATTAATTAGTCATAGTTCTAAAGAAAACTGTTAGCTCATTTTTTAAATTAGGCACATTTGTTAGTTTGCATAAAAAGGATTGCTTCCACGATAATTCATTTCTTCTTCTTTTTGAATGTCAAAAGATCATTAAATTTCTCGTGTAAATTCTTAGAAATTATTTTCACGAGGTATGGGCATATATAAAAAAAGTGGTGTCACGAGATGTCTCGAAACTCTAGCATACATTGTTGTTGTAAACCTGATTCACGTTAAATTTCATGAAAATCTTTAAAAATTCCTAGAAATATCTTAAAATTTCTTGATACTTCCCTGATAAATCCCTGTAATTCATTAGAAATCTTGCCAAATTCTATGAAATCCTTAACAATTCAAACCAACTTTTTTTTTTTAAGTTTGACAAATTTTCTGAAATCTTTTAAAATTATTAGAAATCTCATAAAAATCCATGAAATCCATAAAAATTCCACAATTCCTCAAAATTTCATGAAAACCTTAGAAATCGTTTAAATTCGTTGAAATATTTTAAAATTCTTGGAAAACTCTTAAAATTCTTCAATAATCCTCAAAATCCCTTAAAATTCTACGAAATGTTTTTAAAATACTAAAAATCTTTTGGATTTCGTAAAAATAACTTAAAAATCGTAATATTCCCAAAAAATTGTTAAAAATTTTCTAGTAACATTTAAAATCTCTGTATATCTTTAAAATCTGTTAACAATATTTAAAATTTTGTAAAATTCCATGAAATCCTTTAAAATTGTCACACAATCGTTTAAAGATCAGAACAATCTTTTGAAATCACTTAAAATTATTATAAATCATAAAATTCCACAAAATCCCTCGCAATTCTTAGAAATCTTTTTAAATATCTTAAAATTCCTTAAAACCCCAAAAAATTCTTACAAACCTTTTGAAATTACTACAAATTTTATGAAAACCGTAGAAATCGATGAAATTCTTTGAAATCATTTTAAATTCTTACAAACCTTTTAAAATTTATCCGAATTTTTAAGACATTTGGAATCCCTCTTAAAATCGCTAAGAATTCTGAAAAGTTTTTTTAAATTGCATAAATTCCTTTAAAATTTCACTAAATATTCTTGTCGCCCGCAACAACATCTATTTTTTCCCTCAAGTCTAACCTTTTCAAAACATCTATTATTCCACATTGGAAATACCCACTGTATTTCTATAAGAATATGATTCAAATAAAATTCAAATTTAACTACGAGACTCGACAAAGCGAAAATCTATGTTTTTGGAAGAAGCTACGCAGACAGTTATTACCGGTTTTTTCAGTTTTACCGGTTTTACCAGAAAAATCCAGTTATCGATGGATATTCGACAGCTCTACGGGACTTTCCTGGCGGTGGGAGATTGGCAATCGGTAGGGGCGCGCTGTTGATTGGTTCGAGCTACACAGTAACGACCAATCACGTTGCGCGTCCCCACCATCGATCACCCAGCCAGCTATTATAAGTAAGGCGCTCTCTTGCCAGAATAACACAGTAATACCACAGTTTATCACAGTAACAGCCTGACTACCAGACAAAGAGCATCTCTCGATCGCACTTCCATTCAGACTTGTAGTTTCACTTCACTTTTAGTTTGACGTTTAGTTTCAAATCTCCGAAAGGTGATTTGGGTAGGATAAACATTTCATTTGGTGCTGTTAGCACTAGATACCTGGTTTCGGACACTGTGTATCTAACGCTAACGCCCAATTCCTCTCCTCTCTTCCCATTAATCCCTGTCCAAGTGATTGTTCTCAAAAAGTGACCCTTAACAAACATATTGTGTTCCGATTTTCTAATCTGTGCTTTTTAACCTGGGTTATAAAGGTGTTACGATTTTTCAGCGAACCTCATTCGAGTAAAATTGTGTCTTCTTGCCTTCCTTTTCCCCAAAGCACGAGAGTCGACTACATCCTAAAATCTCTTAAAATTCTACAAAATCTTTTTGAAATCCTAAAACTTTTTTCAATTTCGTAAGAGGTACTTAAAAATCGTCAGATTCCCTTACAATTTCTAGAAACTGATTATAATATATTAACATATTAAATAGCTGGATTCAAGAATTTCAATTATTGCAAATAAAAAATTATTATCTTAGGTAATAAACAAGGACGCAGTTATTCTCTCAAAGTAAAATCAATTGACATAAAAGAGAGGCTATACATCTGTCAATCAGGTCGAGTGTAATTGCTTACATCCGTAATTCTGTACCCTTACTTTGTGTACTGAGATAATTATACCTTTGTACTTAATTGAATATCGATTTCCAATAGCAAGGAAGTAGAACTCAATTTGTAAATTTGAAAATTGAATTTATTTCTATATTCGATCAGGTAATTTACTTTTGTTGAATGATGTCTGGAGTATGAGTCAAACATAATCATGTTGAAAATGGTTGTACCAACTGGGATCGCGTGTTTTGATGCGTGAAATCAATACAGCCCGCACGCAAGTTATGCTACCTTCTCCCTTTCCTCGCTTTCGTTAGAAAATGTCGTTGAATTAATCCTCGACCTCGACTATTTCACGATGTTAGGATTTAATAGTCTTAATGTTATAATTCAATTCACTACTTGCAAATTCGCAGAGTTACCATTTCTACTTTAAAGAGATTAAAGCGGAAAAGTTTCGAAACAGATTTTGTAATTAAGGAGTGGAATTAAATATACAGTTTATTAAATTAGTCAACTTTCTAGTTATTAGGGGAGGTCAGAATAAAGTATTGATGGATCTCGAAACGCATTGTTGAACTTTTTTCCATATCATGTTGATACGTTTAAACTCGGCACAATTCTTGAAGAGTACGTATAACTTCGAATTTCACAATTGCACGATTGCATGTGATTATAAATGATTGCTAGTGAATGCAAATGAGTGGAAGTGAATGCAAATGCATGCAAATAAAGAATACAAGTGAAAATTATACCCATTCTACGTTCGACTGATTTCAAGATTGGAAATTGATCATTTAAAAATAAAATAGGACATTGTCACAAAGTTTAAGATTTTATGTTCGTACATATACCTACATATATACATATATATATAAATAAAGTTACACTCATCTCGCGATCGACGGCGCCGCTCGGAATTTGAGTGCCGTCGATCGGGCGAGCACTGACGTTACCACTCAGAACCGCATGTATGTAGTTTTTAAGATTTGCTAATTCCTATACTACGACGGCTGCTACACTGTAAAAAATCTAATGTAATTTCTGCTAAGAAATTAATAAAGGAAATTTACGTAAATTCTGGAAAAATATGAAGGTAATGTAAAATCACACGCAGGTCGGAAAATTCCCAGTTGGTCGTTTAGGATGAATAGAATTTTACCATTTTAGTGTAAAATTGCAAGCGTAATGTAAATGGCCGAAGCCCAGAAATACTGCACATACACATTAGAAAGTGCTGGTATTTTAAATGACATTTTCTTCAAATGTATTAAAGAATAATTAAACCTAAATTTAAATAAATAATGCTTGTTAAATTAAATA
>UCOK01008864.1:0-31812 GCA_900474325.1 Synergus umbraculus
ACTTTAAACACATGTGACGGGCAGTCTTGTCACCCGTCACATATTCCCATCCTTCAATATCTATCGCTATCGAGTTGCGTCACCGAGCGGGCGGGGCGAGAGTTCCACTAGCCGGTTCCCCCTACTACCCACCGGCTACTTGTTACGTAACTGCAAGTGCTTAAAAGCTTTGAATCGACGCATAATCAATCAGTTCGCTGAGGATCAGCTCGTCTGCACTCAGTGAAACTCATCTGGTCTCTCTGCTAGCGGGTTACCACCATAGCAGACAGACCGGGAAGCAACCTGGACGTCTTCTTCAGGAAATCCACTAGGTGTACGACTGGCAGGCACCCCTACAGCCGTACACTCAGATAAAGGATACGTCGGCTCTCACCGACCTATCCTGGGACAACCTGAGGATGATTTCCAGAACCTGGGGGATCTTAACATCGCAATATACCGTCATTTCCATCCTTAAAAATATGAAAACATCTGTTACCTGACCAGCGGGCACCTCCATGGCCAGCTAATAGACGAAGAGTACGTCAGCCCAAAACCTGGCCTACTCCTGGTTCATTCCTGTCTCTCCTTAAAAGTACCATCCTGAGAGACCCACTCTAAGTTTGACCAGCGGGCACCCCCATGGCCAACCTTGGAGGCAAAGGATGTGTTGATTTTATAAATCAACCCATCCTGGGGAATTCCTGTACAAATAGAACCTGGGGAACGTCGCCGTAAATAAGAAAGATAAAAATTATAATCTCCCTCTTCTTTCGCTCTCACTCGTACCGTAATAGAGAGAGAAGGAATCAGGAGATAGCGCCCGTCTCGACCGCTGGTGATACGTAACTTACGTAGTGACGTCACTAACCCTCGTACTTAAATTATGCTTACAGGTGGTACACGATTAACTCTCAAACACACACAGACATGCGTTCGCTCTCTCTCGTACATAATATCCGCTCTCTTATGTACATACCGCACATGACACATCGACACAAACACATAAATTTATACTATTAAATTATTATTTCATATCATTTTCTAATTCAATTAAAGTCATTTAGTTTCTAAATTAGAAATGTATTTTTATAGAAAAATATAGCACTGATGTCATTTTGTTAAATATAAACCGGTAGTTAATTTATTTCTTGCCCTTAAAATTGATCCTGGCTCGACTGAAGCGTCCGGTAGGGCAAAGATAATAAAACGTGACTGCCAGATAGAGGAGTCACCGAAAACACCACCGTTACACACACTTAAAAACAATAAATATACGCGTGGAGATCTCACTCACTCCTTACTCGGCTACACTTTATCCTGTTCTGGCGTCACCGAGGGCGTCACCACAATTCTTTGAGGTCTAAACTTCAGAGATCTAAAAGTTAGACCAAGCGGGCTAAAACAAGCTTTATTAGCTTCTTATTTAAAACCCAAATCATGCTTCTTCAAGTCGAAGACCAAGTGAGGGTTGTTTTTAAAACGAAAGGCTAAGAGTTAGCCATGCTTGTGTCTAGTTTTAAACCAATGACCCATAATGGCTTTTTTAAGACCTAATTCTGGTTAAATTTTAAACATCAGCTTCATTTAAAGCAAAAATAAAAACAAGATCAACCTAATAGTAAAACTTTTCTTTAGTGTGTACAAATGATAAATTATTACGTCAATCGGGACATAATCAATCATAAGAAACATACATAACATCATGAAATCAACATATTAAATATACGGTACATGTTAAAGGACGAACATAATACACATAAAGTAACTCGGATAGTGATTCTTTTTCCACTGCGACGATTTAAATGATTCTCCTCCCTAGATCATGTTTCGAATTAGATAATTATGTTCGTGAGAACATCCCTTCATTTCTCATTATAAAATCAATTAACCGACCACACTATAACTGAAATACACAGACAAACTAAGCACAACCTATCACCTTTTTCACCATAGAAAGTATTTCGGTATTATTATAAATAATATTCATCTTTTTCCGGTATATTTGTGACGGCGAAAGCGTGGCAGGACCTGTCTCCAACAGACCACTCTTGTCAGAGAAGCGAAATTAGAGTGATTTCTGGTTCTCTGCTCGCTTCGTCTTCACGTCACACCTCAGCAATAATTTCAGATGCCGTGCTTTTTCCAATTTTAAAAAAATCTGCCGTAGCCCTCTGACTATCCCCATGAGCTAGATAACTATAATTTTAATAAAATTAAAGTCTTAAATTAATATTGTATATCTAAAAAATTTTGTACAGGACGAATCAGTCACATAAATAATACTTGCAACGCCAGGATTAGATCAATATTTAAATATTTTTCTAAAAAAAATTGAAAGAATAAAAATCAATACAATTACGGCACATAAAAAAATTACAACTATGAATAACCAGAGTGAGTTCAAAAATTTTTCAATTAAAAATTTTTGAACTCACTCTGATTATTGATTATTTGTATTGATTTTTAATCTTTCAATTACTTTATTTTCATTCGCGAACAACACCCGAAGTTTTACTTCTGCCTTGTGTTCTTTAACACACCATTTTTTTTATCCCCCAATTGCTGAAATTAGGTTCCTTTGAAAAATGTGAATTTTTATTCCTGAAATCTTTTAAATTTTTAGATACTTTATTTATAATAATAATATTACACAAACCATAAACCCCATGAAAGGGTTAAGTAATAACTATAGGGTTAATGAAAGTGGTTTAGTAATGCTTTAACCCCTGAAAGGGGTAAGTCATCACTAAAATTGTTTACCTTACTTAGGAAGTTGAATAAGGTCCGGAAAATATCTTCCGCAGTTGTGTCGCATCCTGACACGCAACAAATTTTCATAATAAATGTTTTGATGAGCATATGACACAATTCAATGTATCGAATGTCCGTAGATCTTGAAGTCAGCTTTGAGAACTTCCGCTCGAGTTCACATTATCTTTCACTCGCCCGTTCTTTATTTACTCTGTCCTTTACTAAACCTATGTACATCACAATATCGATTTTTTTTTTGAAAAATATTTAAATATAGATCTAATCCTGGCGTTGTAACTTTCATTTATGTGACCTTGCACATTATTATATATTTATAAGACCCTGCACAAAATAATTTTCCTAAATGATAACATACGAAAATATTTAGTCTTTTCAGCTTTGTAGAAATGTTTGGTACTACATGCGTATGTTTAGCAAGTATTCTGATAATAATATAGAGCTTGTGGTCCACAAAAAAAATCATTCGAGCAGTGAGCTCAATATTTTGGAACAAAAAGTTTCCTCTGGCAAAACAAGATCCTATGATTAATTTCCGAGTTTTGGGATCTAGAAGTACCAGATTTTCAAGTTGGAACTATGTGTAGAATAAGTTAGAGATAAAACTTAAAGCTCACTAGAGTGTTTTTCAGGTTTAATGAATAGAAAAATGATACTTAATTCTATTTTGAGGCCTCTGTCTCTAAAACAAGGTATGTAAAACTCTAAAATTCTTGGAAAGATCTGAAAAATTCATACGAATACTGCAATTCGTGGACTATTTTAATCTATAATTATCATTGGACTATTTTTATTAGATTTTATTATTATTTTTGTTTTATTTTTATTTTATTCATATTTTATTAGGTGCACAACTTTGCTTCCGCCGATTTTTTTCGAAAATTTGAGGCTTTATTCTGAAAAAGTGATTACCTGTTTATGATTCAAAGTACTGTCCGTCACTAGCCACTACTTTTTGCTATCTTTCGGGCAATTGTCGGATACTATCTCGAAAAAACGATGCAAATGAAAGCAGAAAATCAACACTTCCCGCAAATGACGAGAATTTGGCTCGAAAACTGACATCTTCGATCGAGAATACACTTCTGATGCAAACACAAATTCACTAATGTGGTGATGTGGTTATGTTGACATATGTACAAGCTTACTGTATGAAATTTTTGACCTGCCTATTTCAACCGGCACTTATCGCTGCAGTCATCTATCAAAAAACTGCGGAAGTAAAGTTGTACACCTAATATTACTATTCTAATTAAATTTCATTATTATATTATTTTAATACTCCATTTTATTGGGCTATTTTAATCTGTAATACTATTTTATTTCAAAAATAAGATAGAATGAACTTAAATGAAAAAAATTAAAATGACAATTTTAAACGTCTGCATCTATTATTTCGATGTCTGGATTTTGACCATTCACATTAGCATTGAGAACACTTTTCAGTACTTTAAGGGAGGGATATCGAACATTTTGTTCATGTCTTGTAAAACCTAAATACCATAGAGTAGATACTACATGTGAGCATGATCCCAGTGTTCTGGCCCCTGTTTTGCAATTGCAGTAGTAGCCCAATATAGGTCCATCTTGGTTTTCATCTTCTGGATTGTTTTCATATTCTTCGTTAAAATCAATCCATAATTGATGTGTAGTAGCATTTCTAAATCGTGAAAACAATCTAATTCTAATGAAACCAGGTTCACTTGTATTTTTGTCTAGCTCGACAGTGCGTACATCATTATCATCGGCTCGTTCTTTTTCATTTTCATTCGTACTTAAAGAGCTATCCTATGTAAAAGATGGTGCTAAATATGCTAGTACTTGTATATCATTCATAGTAAGCACTGGAAATAATGGTATATGGGCAGCTGTTAATTGAACCCATCGTGCTCTTCTGTGCCTCAAGTTCTCCTGTTCCACTCTTGCCTGTACAACATTCGCTTCATGAACTTCATCTAGCATTCTATTAGCTAGATTTTCGTCTGCGTCTGGCATAATAATGGGGCCATAATATTTATTTATTGTGACTCCACATATTTGAAGGAAATCACTTAAATTGGGAACGTGTGATGTAGAAATCCTGTTAGCAAAGAATTTAAATATGCTTTTTAAATGTCCGTTTCGAGCCTCATTAACCCCTCTTGTTTTTGTTACAAATCTTGCTCGATTAACCTCTTCAGTTGTAAATTGCATTTGATTTGGCGGCAATAGAGGTGGCATCACTATATGTAATCCAATTCTTTGTAGAACATGAAGTATTCCTTAGTATCCGCGGTCAAGAATGCAAATATCGCGTTATTGGTACCAGTTTCGCATTCCATTATTCCTGTGAAACTCGTTCAGTAGAACTCTGTAACCAACCCGCACTTTGGGGATTTTGGCACATTCGCGTATGCTCGACAGCTCTAGATTTTATATTTATTAAGATTATTTTTAAATGAGTGAAATCAAAAACAAATTTATTCGAACAATAATATCAGTGAAAATTATAAATAGGGAAGATTGAGGAAGGCAATTTTAAATAAGATTTATGATCTCACACAACGGTTCAATTAAAGGCAATAAGTACATTTATTATTCCTAACAAACACCATAAAAGGTAAACATCTAGACCGTTTGAAAGTAATCAATAAGAGATAAACACAAGCATATCTAAAATTTGAAATAACTGTTTGCATCGAAATAAATAATAAAGGCGAATATAATTAATAACTTTAAGATCACGAAATCAATAAAGTAAGCGTGAAATACATTTAAAACATAATATGAGAAGCTCTCAAATAAATCAGCAAAAACGAATTTATAATACAGAGATTAATTAACAGTCACAAGTATAAATATGCGAGATAAGTCATAGAGAACATACACATCAATATAACCGAATAATCAATAAAATAAAGCGCAATTGGCGAAGTAAATAAATAATACTAATGATAAATGATAACCGTTAAGATACCCATGTACTTGTAGACATAACGATGTAAAAGAATCGCAGCGGATACACAAGAAAATGGCCAAGCACAGTAAATTGCGTAGAAATGGGTATAGCATAGAAATAGGCAATCAGAAGAAAATATGTATAGCAAATAGTCCATCAGTAGAAAAGATGCATCGCAAATAAGCAGAATAAATAGGCGCCACACGCAAAAATAAACAAGCACACAACACTTTTAACAAAACCAATCACTATTTTAGAATAATAAAATAGAGGGAAGAGACTGAAAGAAGTTCGACCTCTCAGAATCCCTCTGAGCTCAAGAGAGTGGCGCAAAAGATGCTCGATGGTCAAGCAAGCAATCAATAAGTAATTGATTTCCCAAATCATACAAGCCCGCTTGTCACCAAGCCTCTCCCACTCTTCCGATCAAATAATACAAACTGATTGGTTTTGCTATTCGCGTCTCATATTCATACTTATTAATATTTAGTGAAGGACGCACAACTCAAATACACCGCTTCAACTCTACCATCATTGTTAGCTGCATTTGAAAAATAAGGACCTTGAATATCTAAAATATACCCATCAAAACCAGTTATCATTAATGGCTTCACTAAATGCTTGGATTTATGGACACAGAAGGACTACTGTCTCAATGTTTTGAAACAAGTACTTTTTTCAGTATCCAAGTAAGTGCAGTCGATATAGGTGATTACTCTCAGCTCTTCTGGTGTAGGATTATATATGTAACCAACCCTAAATCTGGGGATTTTGGTACATTCGCGTGTGCTCAACAGCTCGAGATGATTGTATTTAGGAAGACTATTTTAAATGAGAGAAAATAAAATCAAATTTAAGAAAATAATAATATCAGTTAAATTGTAAATCGGGAAGATTGAGAAAGGCAATTGTAAATAAAATGTATGGTTTCACACTACAGTTCAATTCATGTCAATAAGTACAATTATTATTCATAAACAAAGCCTGAAATAAGGTAAACATCTAAACCGTTTGGAATTAATCAAAGTCTGATAAATACGAGCGTCTATAACATTTGAAAGGACAAATCGCCACGACATCAACAATAAATTTAAATAATTGAGAAGATGAGAAAAATCGAAACAATAAAATGAGCATAAGACAGTCGGAGAAATAAAACGAGGATCTTTCAACTAAATTGTCGAAATCGAATGGATGAATTGAAGATTAATTTAAATTAGAAGGTAAATATGCGAGAAACAGTAGATACAACATCAATGTTAAAAGAATCGAACAATTGACGATTCTACTTAGAATCCCAAAAGAGCTATTCCCTAATCAGTTCGATCAGTGGATAACATAAAGCACAATCGGCGCAGCATATTACAAGAAACAATGTAAAGCTCACAATAAAATAAAGGCGAATCATTAAAATCAACGATACCAAAAGCTGTAGCTGAGACGAAGGAGAAGAATCGGAGCCAATCACACCAAGCAATCCATGTATGTCGTGGTAATCAATTTGTCAGTTACACGGTCATCAAAACCGGTCATTCATTCATCCTTCCTAAAAGCTTCCGTTCTTCAATTGAAGTTTTAGCGAACAATATAAAATATATGGCACAGCGAAGCGTATCAGACAATTAATAGCGGAGTCCAAAAACCAAACGCCAAACTGTAAAAAACACAAGCACATACACTTTAGCTCAACCAATCACTATTAAAAAAAAATTATAAAGATAGGGAATAGATTTTAAGAAGTTTTACCTCTCAAATTCTCTCAAGGCTCGAGAGAGTGGCGCAAAATATGCCCGATGGTCAAGCGAGCAATCAATAGGTAATTGATTTCAACAATCGTACCAGCTCGCTTGCCACCAAGCCTCTCCCCGCTCCCCTCTCTTCCGTTCACATTATTGAAACTGATTGGTTTTGCTATTAGCGTCTCACATTCATATATCTTATAATTAAGAAAAGAGACGCGCAAATTAAATACACCGCTTCATATAATCGATTAGCAATTGGTGCAACATGTCTTTCTATAAAATCTTCTCGGGTGATAGCATCAAAACCAATATATTTTGAAACGAATCAAATCATTAATGATTGTCTGACTGTTGATATCGCCATGCTTAAAGCTTGTCTTGATTTATAGTGAAACATTACACTCAAAAAGTCATCACTAACACCCTGTCGCATTTTACAGAGAAAGCATAGCAGATCTTTTTTGCTCATATATCTACGTCCACCTGGTACTGGAACGGGATCGCAATAAGTAAAAAGGTCAAGAAAATGTTGCTTAGAAATAGGAAAAAGTTTTTCGAATTATCCATTTGTCAAACTATTCTCATCTTCGTATCTAGGTTGAGCAGCGTAACTTACTTCTAAGCGCAAAGCTTGTAAAAATGATTGAATTTCTTGACCATTTAGTGTGTAAAGCGAGGGGCTATTCACTCTTAAATCAGCCACTTTTAACGTTTGAAATCATTAAGGAATCCAGAGTAATAAAGAACCAAAAATGTGAAATCTTAAATAATGAAACAAAATTTTAGTAATCACTTTAATCTAAAAAGCAATCAATGAAATCTGGGTTCTAATTCATGTTAAAATGAAATCACCTAGTTAACTCAGTTTATATAGGCAATCTGTATTTTTAAGAAGGGAATCTGTGAATTTAAGAAGGGAATCAGAGACAGTCTGAAGCGGAATCAAGTGCAGTACAAGGTGCAGTCAAAGGGAATCGAGGTTCGAACAGTTGTGGAAATATTCTCGTGCGCGGAAATATTGCGCAGTGACCTGATTTGTATACCTACGTCAGTTTTAGGTTGTTTTCGATTTTGACCTCAAGCTCATCTTACCAATAATTTTTTCTGAAATCTGAGAGTTAACATGATGCTAAAGAGGAATATATTGTATTTAGCAGGAATTAAGCAGGATTCAGTTTGAAATCGCAAAGCAAAGGTGGAATCTGGCTAACCTTAGACATTAGTTTTGAAATCATTTGATATCGTTTGAAATCAATTGAAATCAGTTGTCAAGATTCTCCTGATTTCAGAGTGAATAGCCTCCTGGTGTAAGGTCTATTAATGTATTTTAAGCCCTCAACAATGCCTGGGATCAAGAAACATCTTTGATCTAAATGATGATAATATATATATTAGGGTGGCACTTATTTACCAAATGCATTGAATATCGGCTCCTGTCCCGAGAATCGTTTATTTGTACCATAAAACTATGAATGTTTTTTATATTTTTAATACTCTGAAAATTGTTCTCATTGGAACTCAAGTTTGATGTAAAGAATTGGCGGAAGAAAAAAAATTTTTGACATGTCAAATTATTTGTTATAAACAAATATTAGCAAAAAATAAGCAATATGATGGATTATGATGTTTTTTAAGTAATACTTATGCATCAAAATCGCTCGCTGAGATCAACGAGGAAAAATGTGAACTCGAAAATGTGGAATCCGATATTGTTTGTTAAATTTATAAACAATTCAACGGCCCATAGCAATAAGGTTCTATCTCAGCGATCAAAGCAACAAGATTGTATCTTTTCCAAAATTCAAAAAGGTACTATCTCGTCGGACAATTCAAAAAGGTTCTATCTCGGCGGCCAATGTAAGAAGGTTCTATCTCGGCGGTCGATGCAAAAAGGAATATTTAAACATAATGGAATTTTTAGTTTTTAAATCTGATTATTATACGAGTATTTCGAGGAATTTTATGCAAAGTATCATTATATTTTAACATCCGAAAAAAATTAGAATGACAAAAAAAATGAAAATTACTACGATTTAACCTCGCTGAGATAGAACCTTCTTGCATTGGCCGCCGAGATAGAACCTTTTTGAATTGGCCGACGAGATAGTACCTTTTTGAATTTTGGAAAAGATACAATCTTGTTGCTTTGATCGCTGAGATAGAACCTTATTACTATGGGCCGTTGAATTGTTTATAAATTTAACAAACAATATCGGATAGCACATTTTCGAGTTCACATTTTTCCTCGTTGGTCTAAGCGAGCGATTTCGATGCATAAGTATTACTTAAAAAACATCATAATCCATCATATTGCTTATTTTATGCTAATATTTGTTTATAACAAATAATTTGACATGTCAAAAATTTTTTTTCTTCCGCCAATTCTTTACATCAAACTTGAGTTCCAATGAGAACAATTTTCAGAGTATTAAAAATATAAAAAACATTCATAGTTTTATGGTACAAATAAACGATTCTCGGGACAGGAGCCGATATTCAATGCATTTGGTGAATAAACGCCACCCTAATATATATATTCCCCTTACAAATATATATATATATATATTTATTTATACAAGGGGGGCTTAGCCCCCCTGCGCTCCGCGCGCCTACCACCCATCAGAATTTTGATGAATTCTTTGCTTTATGAGCGTTTTATTGAGGTCTTACCGGCGTTTTATGGTAGTCTTATAGTGGTCTTATGGAGTCTTATAGGGATCAGAACCCTAACCTAAGCCTTAAACTTTACCTAAACCTTATGGGATCTTATATGAGTCTTATGAGATTTTAATGAACGTTTTATGGGAATTTTATGTTAATTTATTGGGTCCTACGGGGTTGAGACCCTAACTTAACCTAACCTAATCTTTTGAGATTTTCAGGGACTTTTTATTTGGGTTTTATGGGGTATTATGGAAGTTGTATGTTGTCTTATGAGGTGTTATGCTAATCTTTTGAGGTCTTATTGAATTTTTATCTTTTTAAGGCTTTATGGGGTTTCATTTTGATCATATGGTGGTCTTATGGGGTTCTAATGAGATTCTTGATACAGCGGCAGCGGTGAAATGAAGAGGTCACTTGATCAATGTGTTCAAAAGGGGCGTGATTTCACCAGGGTCACGTGATCATGGGAGTCAAAAGGGGCGTGTAGTTATGAGGTCACATGATCGGTTGCCATTGAGGTGAACCTAACCTAACCCTAAACCTTACCTAACCAACCTTATTTGATCCTATTGTGGTCTTATAGGGTTTTATGTTAGTCTAATAGTGGTCTTATGGGGTCCTTTGGGTTTGAGACCTTAACCTAACCCTAAACCTTACCTTAACCCCATTAGAATCCCTTCATGAGGTTACGTGATCGAGAGGAGTCATGTCATGACCTCATAAGGGGTCCTGTTTCCTCTTTGGGGTCACGTAACCTCATGAGGGGTCCCGTTTCCTCTTGGGGTTCACGTGAACTCATGAGGGGTCCGGTTTCCTGTTATGGGGTCACGTGACCTCCTGAGGGGTCCCGTTTCCTCTTAGGGATTTCGTTTCCTCTTTTTGGGTCACGTGAACACTCATGAGGTCACGTGACCCCTCTCAATTCCTGACACAGCGGCGGTGGCGGCGGCGTTGGCGGCGGCGGCGAGATCTTTTTATAATATAGATAGATGTATCTTCTCACATATACATCTACTCTTCCCTCTAATGATAATCGGTGAACATCATGAATACCACGACATACGAAGCAAAACTTATTGGCGATTGGTGCTAATACATTAAATCTCATGAACTGAGGATCATGTTGTAGCATCTCTATTTCGCGATGTATTGTAACTATACAATTATGACACGTCCGAGTTTCAGGGGTAAAAGCAAGAGGAGCCCACCGACATCATTTCGCCTATTTGTAGCGATTTCTCGAGCGACTATCAGTCTCTCCCATCAACGACATAATTTTTGATGGGGATATAAGACGGGCGCTGACTCACTGTCGTCGTCCAGTACCGGGCCGACCGCAGCAGCCTAGCAGTCTCGCACTCATTGGGTAATTTCTACTGGCAACGCAGTTCAACGGGTACACCATCGATTCTCTCGAGGACGTTCGGAGCATCGCAGATCTTCATTTCTTTAGTTTTGATTGGTATAACTCGAATGAAGACCCTTGTACGCTGTCCCAAGCTGAGGATCTTCTTTCAAAATTTTTGTTTCCCTATCCTTGAAACTTTGTTTAAAGGGTAGTTTTTTGAAGGGATATCAATGTACGCTATTCCCAACTGTTGATATTCCTCCTTCATTTGATTTTTGTACTTTTTGCTCGCCCGCGATTTTTGCTTTGCGTCAAATCTTCGTGTACGCTGTACCAAGCTGCAGAAAATTGAAGGGGTTGCTAAAACGTTTTAGAGTCACGGTTCGATAAGGGGCACGATAAGTTACGGCCAGGGTCAAATCTCGAAGCGCGCGCAAATGCCCAAATTTTGATATATAAAAAAGGGTTCAGGTTTCGCGAAATAATTAATCGCGATGTGATTTCGTTCGCCGTAGGCTTCTATATTGAGACACGTTCTAATTCGCGAGCGCAAGATTTAATTAGCTAATTTGCGACTCTCTCGAGGAAGGGGTAAAAGTTTGTTAATTTCTGAGCAAATAAATGATGTATTTAAATGAAGGTTTTTTCTAACACTTGTAATTATCAGACTCAGAAAGGGACTCGAGGGATAGTTCTTAGAGATCCAATTTCAATGTCTAATGTTTTTTGTTAAATTATATTAGAGAAATTTTATCATTGCTCGGCATGCGATGAAATAAATATAGTTTATATCAAGTCATCCGAACGAAACAACTTTAACATTATATTGAGTCATTCCGCATCCGTGCAATGCTAAAAGATCTCGGTTTTTGATTGCATAAATGATTTTGAATAAATTCATGTTATTTTGGTTACTGAAATCTCTTGCGTATTGACTTGCCTCCCTCAGGAAACGTTCCCATCTCCCTTGATTCTAGCCTATAAGAGGGGCATAAGGTCTTACTATTTTTAGGAGTAACTACTTAGAATAATTCTAGCTTAGTGTTCTTTATTAAGAATTTAATTTTAATATTAAAGAAGACCCAGGAATCGTTACAAGTGGTAGTGGTAGATGTGATGGTATAGTAATGGTAAAGGCTTTGTATTGGTAATGGTATTGGTAGTCGTATTGGTAGTGGCATTGTTAATGTTACTGGTAGTGGTACCACAGCGATGACATGTAAAGCTGTAGACAGGGCAACCTACAGAGGAGTAGTCTAGTTCATGATCTACTGTATCAAAGAGCATCCGAAATAAAAACTGTCCTACTGATACTCAGCGTGACGATTTTGTAAAGCGGGGGGGGGGGGACTGGATGGTTTTCCGATACAACAGGAAATGCGTTGTATGGAATGGTAAGGAACAAAACTAAGTTCCCTATACAGGGTGTATCACGACCTCTATCATTAATTGAAACTACAAAAACTAGAGCAAAAACTAAGTCGAAAACTCCCATAAGAAAATGTAAAATGCGTAGTTTTTAAACTGTAGAGCGTTGAAGATGACCAATCAGAAGCGCGTTTGAGCCCGCAAAGAATCGATGATCCATTGGTGAGAAGTCATGGATTCTTAGCGGGCTCAAACGCGCTTCTGATTGGTCATCTTCAACGCTCTACAGTTTAAAACTACGCATTTTACAACATTTTCTTATGGGAGTTTTCGACTTAGTTTTTGCTCTAGTTTCTGTAGTTTCAATTAATGATAGAGGTCGTGATACACCCTATATACAACCACGGTACAAGAAGTCTGGATATCAAACAACCGAGTGATCATTTTTCGAAACTATTGAGGTCGCTGCTCGAATGATTTTTTTTTGTGGAGGACAGGCTATACATTGTCATCACAACCCTCCCCCCCAAACACACACAGACATTATCAAACATTTCTGCAAAGCTGCAGACTCTGTGAATGTTTTTTGGATCTATTCCTTTAAGAAAATGATCATTTTACGAAAATATTGATTTCATTGCTCCAATGATTTTTTTTGACTTCAAGCAATATCACAACACTCCCGCCCCCCCCCCCAAACCCAACCAGGCAGTACCAAATATTTCTACAAAGCAGGAAAGACTGTCAATATTTTTTGGATCTTTTCCTTTAGAATAATGATAATTTTTCGAAAATATTAAGGTCACAGCTGAAATGATTTTTATTTGTGGACCACAGGTTATAGATTGCCATCAGAATAGTCCCCCAAATACACCCAGGCAGTACCAAATATTTATAAAAAGCTTGAAAGACTCTGAATATTTTCGTATGTTATCATTTAGGAAAATTATTTTAAAATGTGGTATTTCTAGATCCCATATCTCGGAAACTGATCATAGGATATTGTTTTACCAGAGGATCCGGGGTCTGTGTAATCCCAGTGTTACCACCCGAGCTGAGGGTAAATGCTATATTAAAATAGGCTAAGGGAGGATGAGTTTGCTAATTATGTCAGGGTGGTAAGGCCTGACTTTATTTTTATTGTGGGTACGTTGTCACTAACAATCCTATGGGGATTGTGTTATTCAAATAAAATACTTAGATTTTGACAAAAAGATAATTTATTATAAACTAAAAGATTGAAATTGGATACATAGATTTGATACATTAAAACTTACGTTACTTCTCGGTTGAGAAGGCAAGAGAAGAAATAAGAGTTGTCGCTTGCGTCTCTATTAATCGGAGGACAACGGCAAGATCCTCACGCAGAGTTAGGTTGCTAGAGTAAGGGCTGTTATTTCACTTACTAATCGAGCGATACACGAACCTAAAGCAGAGATCGAATCCACTCGTAAGTTCTTTTATTTAACTCAAACACGACTACCGTCTCTGAGAAGTACTTTATTACTTCGCCCAAGAGAACTCCCCGTGAATGGAAAATAACCGACTTATACGACGACCGTACTAGCGTTTAGTCGAAGGAACTTTGTTCATTACACAGATACTGTTAACGTGAAATGATCGCGATCGTCGATGCTTTAAAGGGCGCTTTGTCTGGTCAATTCAGCCACGTTTCTTACTAACACAATAACCGCGATCGTCGATGCTTTAAAGGGCGCCTTGCCTAGTTAAGGTGCTTCGGTCACGAGACAGTGTTAAAAGTTTAACTGATTGGAAACAAATGTTAATCGCCAGAGGTTAATCTGGGATTTATATAGTAGATCATTTCTGTCAAGTGAGAGTGACTAAAATGAAGAAAAATTTAAAAATAGGCTCATTCTAAATGGGTTTGACAAATTAAAATTTAATTCTTATGCTGTGACATATATCTTGTATTTAGCGGGGTTATATTAATTCAAATAGAATGAGCGACGTAAATTTGCATAGCTTATCATCTTAAGTTCGAAATTTGAAGAGTAGGTAAAGTTGAGCTTGGCCAGACAATGCTGACCAGAGATCGCTCTCTTTTAATTGATCGGTCGAGCCGTCAATAAGGAGCGATATCTAAACGTCTCGCTTAGGCCAACCAACTCTCTAAATCTGAATTAGTAAGAAGTTACTAATGAAATAGTGCCGATTCGTTTACTAATGCACTTTAGTAAGCATTTTTACTATCAATTAGTTAAAAACTACTAATTCATAGTAAAAAAGTAGTGGAGATCGGGGGGCTATGAGACACGGGGGGTCGTGAGACACGCTTACAGCTCTGAAATGAAAAGCGTGACATTTACCGGATCAATGCTGAACTTCTTGCTTGTTTTCAATCTTATTCCTAGATCATGATTCCAATTGTATGATCGAAAGTTTTGTAGACTGTTCACGTTTGCAGTGTTTTCACGTTGATGTACAAACTAATTACAAGAGTGCATGTATACAAAACATTCCCTGGTGAGTAGCCTTTTAACACGCAAAACAAATTCTGCTTAAAAATTCAATTCATCCATAAAACAGTGCCAAATTTAAAATATAGGAACTGAGGGGTCGTCAGACAACGTTCTCGGGGGGTTATGAGACATGCTTTAATCTATGAACGTAAAATCATACTATTTTATAGCGGCCGTATATCGCATTTTTTTACATAACCCAAAGTTTAATGCTATTTTAAATATTTTTATTTTATTTTTTACCTGTATCCATTGTGAATCTGATTAATTTAATATTTTTTTAATTTACCTACTTTTTTTCGACTTTTTATCATCACTTCCAAATTATTTCAACTTTATTATATTGTAGACTACAAAGAAAGCCTTTTTAAAGATTAAAATAGAAACTATTCTGATAAAATTAGGCTATTTTCGTTATAATAAGTTTCTATCTCACAACCCTCCGAACATTTTGAAAATCCAGAAAAAACAACTTTTGGTCAGGCAGGTAAAACTAAGACATCTTTCTAAAATTTCAACTAATTAATCTATTGTCTAAGTGTAGTTACACTAGATAATAGTTTAAAAAATTTAAAAGTTATATTTACTTCATTATTTAATATTGATTCATCATGTAATCTCAAATGTGAGGAAGCTTTGGAGTTGAAGCGGGTTCATACAATGTACCATTCTCCGACTGAAAGACCATCTTTGAGTAGAGTGAGCTGTTTTGAGAAGATGATCGATATTGGGTCCATTTTGATCGTCTATCAAGACAGGTACTTTTGATTGATTTCTATATATATATATATATATATCATGCTTATCCTGCTACGTCCTTTCAAGAGGTTTAACAAATTTTAAAGAATACTAAAACATTTTTTATTGACAAATTGCTTCAAAATTTTGAAACTTTTTTGAAAGTTTTGAAAGTTTTGAAACCCGGTTTTTTTTCTACAATTTTTAAATTTTCAAAAACATTTTAGTCAACTATCGTCCGTGTTCACATTCTTGACGGATGTTGACTATAATTTTTTTGAAAATGTAAAAATAGTAGGAAACAAACCGGGTTTAAAAACTTGCATATATGGTAAGTAACACATGCTCTTAAAGTCACTTGAAATCTTTAGAAACCCTTAGGCATGTTTTAATAACTCTGAAATCTCTTAAAAATTCTATAATTTTTTCATGTTCTTTTAAACTTCTTTGATAATTTTTAACATCATTAAAAATCCCTTACAATATTTACAACTATTTTTAAATAATAATTGAAAGTGCTGAAAGTATTATGATTTTTTTCGAAATTCCTCAAAAACTTTTTAAAATCACTTGAAATCTCTCCAAATCACTTTAAACTTCCTATAAAATAACTTAAGGGGTTAGTACCAATGAACATTTTTGAAAAATTGATTTTCTAGAAAGTGCAAATTCTTATAATAAATATATGTAGAATTGTTGGATTAATCGTTATTTTGGTCATAAATATCGAGAACAGATCGACAAACGTAAAACAACGTAAGTATCTCGAACGCATCGAACATGCATTTGGCGCGCGTTTGAAGCAAATGACCTTGAAAATTGAACTCAAGGTCAAAATTGATGGTACAGTTAAATGGCCCTCTCGATCCTGGTCAACTTTTGTCTAAACCATTTTTTCGTAAATAAAGTATTTTAGAAGATACATGTAGATTAAAATAGAATTAAAATAGATTAACGCTTTTTTCTCGAAACAACGTTTTTCGAACTGGCGTGCATGATTCCGAAAAAACTATTGGATCAATCGGGCTGAAATTTGGATATGTTATTCTAAACATATGTCGCTATCACATGAACCAGAATAATAATCATTTATTAATATTTAGCCTTTTTTTAAAACAATTTACGGTTAAAAAAAGATGAAAAATCTTCAAATCGGCCATTTTGTATTTATTTTTTTTCGGATTTCAATTATTCTGGTTCATGCGATAGCGACACATGTGTAGAACAACATATCCAAATTTCAGCCCGATCGGTCCAATAGTTTTCTCTGAATCACGCACTTCAGTTTTTAAAATGGATAACTTCCGGCAGTCATACCAGCCTTAAATCACTCGAAATCTCTTAAAGATCCTTTTAAATTTTTAAATATCATTTAAAATACCTTCAAATACTAAAAAACTTTTTTAATACTCTAAAATCTTGAAACTACCATGACCTATTTTGAAATTCTTTATAAATTTCTTAAAATGACTTATTGTTTCGGTATAATTAATACCTCTTTATTATAACAGGATGTTGGTTTTTAAAAAATTAAATAGTTTAATAATAATATATGAGAAAGTATGTATGTAAGCTGTATTTCTGCTAACTAATATCCTGTTGAAATTTCTTTAACAAATAAAGATCACATTTGCTTAGTCACATCACATCTCTAATTATTGGTGAGGTCTTAATGGAGGTACAGGAAGTCATATGACTAGAGAATCATAAAATGGTGCGGGTATTCGATTGATTTAATACCGCGACTAAAATGATCTGTTAGGGTGACTTAAAAAAATGCATTGAAAAAGTGACGGCTGCTAAAGATAAAAAGAAATCTGCCTTTTGCTATCACATGTGCACTCGATTAAATGCGTGCAGCTTCCCTCGCATAATAAAGAAATTTTTTCTACCATTTTTTGCCTTGAATTTTTTTATCATGCTTATCTTTGAGCAGATATAGAAGGATATACAAATAGAAGTACCCTTTGAAAGATGACGGTACCCCTCCATGAAAGGGTTCTCAAACGACGAAAAAAAGAGCCTTGCCCTTCTTTCCCATACATTCGTACGTATGCTTGGATGGGAGCCTGTTTTTAACACAAGAAACATATGTTTTGCCTATTTTCTCGAGATTTTTGGGCCGAAGCAAACAATAATTAGGCATAATCTAAACGAATCAGAGACTTTGCACTCAGTTGTTTTAAAATTTTAAAAATTACATTACATTCATTAAGTTGTAAGACGGATCGATAAAAGTTTTGTCTTGTTTTTTTTTTAATTTCAAGCCAGTTGAAAGCTGGTACAATGATACCAAAATTTAGCACAAAACTGTAGAGAAAAAGAAAAAAAAATTTCGAAAACATAGGGTGTTATTTAAATTTATTATCTAATTAAGCTAACCCCGTTTTTCTTCCAAAATTACTTCTTCAACAAAATAATAGTGGACATCTGTCCGTGTTCGCGTTCTTGACGGATGTTCACTATTATTTTTATGAAAAATAAAAAATTGTAGGGAAAACGGGTTTATTTAAATTTGCTTGTATGTTAAGTACCACATGCCCTCTAGTTATTAAAAATTATGAAAATAATATAATCATAAAATGTAGAAACCTAGAAATATATTTTTCCGTGTTTGTCAACAAATACTAATTTTTAAATTTTCCAATATATATATAAAGATAACTAGCTTTTAGTTTTGCTTAAATAATTAAGTGTGAAAAATGTTGGGATTTCCCTATTTTTACCCGATGTTTGGTTTCGACGTGAAAAACTCTTCAATGCTCGGTTGTTTCATTATTAACAAATTGGTGTTAATGAGATATTACCACTGTATATACCTATCATTGCCCAGGGAAGAAAGATTCCTTATGTCGAGACGAGTCAATTGACCTATAACATTAATTTGTTTAATTGAATATTAAGGAAGTTATGTTTATTTGCAACCTCATAATGGGGAAGCAAAAGTGCTCAACAAATGAGCACAACAAAATATGAATAAAGTTAAATGAAACACTGGAGATAGAATTCACAGCTAGTTTTTCATGTTTCGGGTAAGGATAATAGTCCGTAATAGTGATTGCAGATGGTAGTTTTAATTTAAAAAAATTTAATTTCCAAGTTTTTCTCGAAAATCAGGCGAGATATGAAAAAATGTCAGAGAAGTAAAAATATCCCTTAGAATAATAACTAAAAAAGGTCGTTTACATCAGCGGCTGAAAGTAAACAGTGGATAAAAATATTTTTTCTGGATAAGTGGAGTGGCAACAAATTAATTTTCACATCGATCAAGTAACCAAAACGTCCGCTTGGCCTCTTGTATCGAAAATTGCTATTTTTACTTTTTTTACTTTCGATTTTTACAGAATTCACATGATTTTTGAGGCATAAAATTTTCCTTGCAAGGACGAAATTTTGCCACCGCAATACAACAAAAAATTTAATGCTATCGTGATGAATGCGAGGTGTTCAGTTGTTGGCGCTGGAGTAAACACTTTCGTTAAAAATTTGGAATGAACATTTCTGTCTTAAATTGAATATAACTTTTGCGTGCACTGCGATATTGGTTTTACACATGGTAATCTTCTTCTTCCCAATACACTGCTTAATATTCGTGAGCATATAAAAGTGTGCTTCAAGTATTCTTGGAGTAAACTTCGATAATAGAGTGGACATTTTTTCGCCAAATTCAAAATTTTCGACACTTGAATGTTTGATACATTTGGTAGTTGCGGGAAGTTTCCACGTCTACGGACCCTGGAGGCCTGGAGTTGACGACTGAGATTTTCTTGCTGAGATATAAATCAAAGCAGAGTATAGTAAGGGTATTGGTATGCCTGCGTCAAGGCAACCAACCTTGCACGTATAGACCATAGACCCACCGGCATGTCGCTAGATAACCGAGGAGTGAGGATAATCACGCTATAGGAAGTCTGGTAAGACTGGGGATTGGTAGGGCACGCAAACCATATTCGCCCGCAAATGACTTGGCCCAAAAAGAAGCTATATTCGGGCATCTGGTCTCAGTTCGACATCCAGCAGAAACGGATCGTTATCCCGCAGTCCCAGACTGCGGTATATTTTCTATCTCTTTACTTAGTATTTGCACGAACGTTCGCTTTCCCAGGCAGTTTATGTATGTTGATTTTTTACTTAACAATATCGACGCTCACTGTACCAGGCAGTCGATTATTATTGTCTCTCTTTTGCTGAATTTGTTAACTCGTTTTCGTTGTCGCGAATAATTATCATGTGTGATTCCTTTTTGAGATAAATATGTAGTACCGTTACTTCACGTACAGTGTCGCTACGATCTTCAGATAAAAAACAATCCTAGCCCTCGTGTAAAAGTTGTTTCTTTATTAAGTGTAAAATGGGAAAGTGTTCCCGTAAAAGAAGGCATAGGTCCAGATCCCGCTCGCGTTCTCGGAATGATGGTGTGGACCACCTTTATCGGGAAATAAAGCGTCTCAAAACGCTGTACGTTCGACGTACGGCGTGTACGTTGAACGCCATTGAAAGAGTGTGAGAGTAGCTCGGAAAAATCTCGATGCTCTAGCAATGAGAGTCCTCAGATTGGCAAGCGTTATTATGATAATGAAGCCTACAAACATAATGAAGCGCGTAAGTGTATATATCGACATTTCTGTTTCTTACAGATCGCTATATCTCGTCTGACACGTCCCTCTCGTCTGACAGAGAAAGTATTGTCTCTGTGCCTGTGGAGAAAAGTCTTAAAGATCCTACTAGAGACGATTTAAGCATTGCTTATCCTCTTGATTAAAAGACCTTAGAGTTGTTTGGGGAA
Source organism: Synergus umbraculus (assembly GCA_900474325.1). Taxonomy (NCBI): domain Eukaryota; kingdom Metazoa; phylum Arthropoda; class Insecta; order Hymenoptera; family Cynipidae; genus Synergus; species Synergus umbraculus. The sequence continues at coordinate 20,822 of UCOK01008864.1, forward strand.
AAAGTCTCTACAGCAGAGAACAACGATTTAAATTTGCATCCAAAAATCGGCGATCGTTTGAAAATCTGGTCCCATAATGGCCTAAACAAGAACGTAAAAAAAGAGCTTCTTCAGAAATACACCTGTAATGGTGAATTTAATATAAAAACTTTTATATTGTGTAGTTTCGATATCATTGTTCATAGTTTATGATAATAAAGTTTCATGAGTTATCTTAAAATATGGAGGAAATCAAGACAAATTCAGAGACTTATATTTAAAGTCATTTATCTCTAATAGTTTCCGAGATACGTACTATTAAAGCTTTAACGTCATTTAGGGAGCACTAAATATATTCCGCTTTGGCTAAAATTTATAGGGTAATATTGTTTCATGATTTGGAACCGAAATATGAAAGTTCACCTGAACTTTTTAAAAGTTGATGTTTTTCGGGCCACCCTATTAAAATAGTTAGGAAACTTATCTCGGACGAGGCTACTTGTAGAACACCCAATTACCGTCAAACCTTCGACTAATTTACTCCTCTCTCCATGCAGATCTCAACAACATCCATTGGCCAGAAGTCTTACGTTGTTGGCAGGGAAAGTATCCAGGAGGCTTTGCGTAGAAGAAACACGTACGCCTGAACAGTCGATAGAAGTTATGGTATCGTCATTAGCTGATTCTACTATAAAACAATACTCTGGTACGATTAAGCAGTGGCTTGACTTCTGTGCGAAGTCTAATTTAGAACCATAACAGGTGAATGAAGGTGAAGTGTTATTGTGGTTGACAGAGAGGTTTAATGCGGGCGCACAATATGGGACACTAAATAACTGTCGTGCAGTCTTGGGACTTCTATGTGGTAGGGAAGTATCTCAAAGTACTTTGATTACATGTTTCTTCAAAGGAGTTTTCCGTATGAGACCTTCAAAACTCAGATACGAACGCACTTGGGATGATTCTCCTGTTTTAGAGGCTACTGCATCTTTGTTTCCCTTAAACAACCTTTCATTGTGTCAACTTACTACACGTTTGTTAGTATTGTTAGCTCTAGTGACAGCCAACAGGATGTAAACTTTAGAAACAATTAAGCTAGAAAACTTAACAGAAAAAGACCGAGGCTTTACACTAAAAATCGATAGTTTAATTAAGAAATCTTGCCCGGGAGTTTGTCAATCTCAGCTGTTAATTCCTAAGTTTCTAGAGAAACCTGAATTATGTGTGGCTAGCACTCTTTAAGCGTATCTAGATAAGACTAAAGATTTAAGGCCTAGTATTCATAATTTACTAGTCACTTACATTTGCTAGATTCTATAATAGGACAATAGTTCCTAATAGAGAAAATTTTGCAGAAGCTGTTTTACTGCAAGATTCATATAACCCTATGCATATAACCAGCCCTATGCATCGCCCCCACTCTTTCTGTTAATTTAGCATCCGGAGGGGTATCATAGTTCGGACTACCTGATCGGAGCACCATCTATTGGATTTTTAGACGAATTGAATAAATTGAATTGTTATGTACAGAAAAATTACTAAAATTCATTAATAATTTGATACTTTTTATGTTTTTCCTTTGATATTCATAAAAAGTATCAATTTATTAATGAATTTTAGTATTTTTACTGTACATAACAATTCAATTTATTCAATTCGTCTAAAAATCCAATAGATGGTGCTCCGATCAGGTAGTCCGAACTATGATACCCCTCCGGATGCTAAATTAACAACTACCACATACACAGACACGAGCGATGCATAGGGCTGGGTGTAACTGTCAGTGCATGTATAACCTCTTCGAATTTTTATCATAACCAAGATTAAACTCGCGTTCCGCGCGCACATTTTTTTTCTTTTTAAATCTATGTCGTATTCTACAAACTAAATAATTACTATATCTGTTCATTTGACAACTTTGAAGTTCGCCACGTTCTTTAAAAAAACAGAGAGGAACGTTCGCTTTCTGAAGTGTAAATTGTTATTTTGACTAAATAGGCTTGCACTATAAAGGAGACCGTGAATGCCTTGGTGCATTAATTGAAAACGTATATGGTCGTTTAATTTAAATACACAACAGAGGAAGGAATGTTGAACTTTGAACATTACTGTACAAACAATAATTTGAGGTGATGTCGAGTATTTTTGGCCGGGAATGAATTTGGTAGAAATTCATAATTCCAGGTAGAAAACCCCCTAATTCCATATGAATTTGGAGCCTAATCTAGAGAAATTTCTGAGATCAAACGAGAAACTTTCGGAGAAACGTGAAATATCAGCAGATCAGTTGGCGCTGGCATGCCAGCTGCCAGCTGGTCTTTGCGTTTACCAGCATTTGAAGCTATAACTATTGTCTTCCGTTGAGAATTATTTCTTTCTGTCCGTCAGCAGTTCAGTGTTCTTTTCGTGAAGTGTCATAAAATGAATAAACATTTATAAGATTTAAAAATTGTGCTGTACTGCTGTTATAATATTGTCAACTGCTTGCCTTATATGAATTCTGCGAAAACCTACGTTTCGGAGCAGTTTTTGTGTCAAACGTTTCTCATCAGGCTCGTTCCAGCAATGAATGAAGCCACACATATTGTAAGTAGCATTATGTTATTAATAATTTTTTATAAAAAAATATGTAAACTTTACTTTAAAGCTTTTTGAGCAACGAAAAAAATGTCATATTTTAATTTTAAGGCCGCAAAAGTAAAAAGTAAAATTTTACCGTTGCTCCATCTGCCTTAAAAAAATTGACATGTTTTCTTTTGAATATAAAAGTGGAAATGTATTCTATCAATCTTCTTTTTTTTAGTTGGCTTGACATATATCATATTCAATCGAAGATTGAATGTATGCACAATATATTTCATATTCAATTATTTAAAGATAGCAGCAACGATACAAAGTCGAATTACAAACAGATTGATGGCCAGGGACGATATTTGGTGTATAAAAACAGTTTGAGGTCAGAATGTACACAATATTTATAATATACAAACAAAAATTTTAGTCCACTCCAGTTTATTTAAACATTCTAAACTTTAGATTCAATAAATTTTATTTTTCCCAATATGTTTGAAAATGTATTTTCACCGGACGACATCCGGTGTATAAAAAACAGGTTTGAGGTCAGAATGTATACAATTAAATATATTTATATAATATGTATATATATATTCTTTTATATTCTTATACAAACACAAGCTTTTAGTTCACTCCAGTTTATTCAAACATTCCAAACTTCTGATTCAATAAATTATCTTTTTTCAATGATGTTTCAAGATTTTGAATGGTCAACTGGAGCAAAAAATGGAAGTGCTTGTACTTATTGCGATTGCGTACCTACAAAACATATCAGAATTGAAGATGATGACACCAGTTTTCTTTTAGATACGTTTGAGTCCTCTGTTTTAAAAGATATTGGAAACATAAGTGGAAGCGACGAGTTTACATTACAAACCGATAAGCCTAGCTCATCAGGATTAGGATCAAGTGAAAGGTCTATAGACTTGGATTTTGAAAGCACACCTATTATCATTGAAGACGTCCACAATGTTACTGGAATCGCCATCAGTGCACACCGTCGACTTAAAAAAAAAATGAAGATTCAGCTACTAGAAAAGAAACCAAACACATAAATAGAAATTCCAAAAGCCGACGCACATTTATATCTGCAGAAAACATTGATGAAAATGTAGGTAACTTTACCATATGTGTAATTTTACTTACTTCTATAAATTACTAAAAAAAATTGGATTCAAGTTTATTTTTAGCACATTTTAAGTAAAATGAAGAATTCGAAATCTAATCTTAAAATTCCTTCTCTACTTCGTTTTATAAAACAAAAATATTAAGACTAGAAGGTTTTTCCCTCTGTACCCACAATTATACTTTAAAAATTACTATCTCTACACAGCAGAAAATTATCTGATTACATGATTTGTGTAGTAAAATGAGGAAATTGAATGTTAAGGTTAAATCATAGTCTTGTCTTTTTTAGTGATTAAATTTCGCAAATATCAATTTTTTGGAGCGTAGAAGAAAGATTGAGTATTTATTGAGTATTTATTGAGTATTTATTAGCAGAAGAAAATAAAATATTCCATATTTTTCCTTTTTGAAAATTAATTAATTTACCTTTTTGCTGAAAAATAGTCAGATAGCGCTAAAAGATTTCCTCTTAGATTAACAAAAATTGTATATTTACTTATTTTGATCAATAGCAAAGACAAAACTGAAATGAGAACTGGAAGGTGTCAATGTTATTTGATCTTAATTGTTATTTTTAGTTGGATCTGAACACATTCATTCCTAAAACATTTCCGCATGGTCTGGATAGACTAATTACAGCAGGGATGGATTTGAAACCTTCAGAAAAAAACTGTATAATACGAGAAGTTTGCAAAAAACTGATTAAAAAGAAAAAAGATCTATCACATTTAGTTCTCGAAATTGCTGTTCTTTTAACAAATAAATTTCCTATTTTGAAGGAACCTTTCGGAAGTGAATATGTAAGCAGCAGATTAATTTAATTTTATCATAGGATCCTGTCCATAAGCAGTATATTAAGGGTGTTGAACCCAAGTGTTATGCTCAAGATTCGATTCTCTATTTTACTAAACGAAAATTATCGATAAATATTTTTTTCGCGCTATAGCACTAATCATTTTTTAAATATAAGACATCATATATACAGAGCGAAAACATATTTACTTTCGATATTTTTTGCATAAAATGAAGAATGTACGCATAATTTTAGTTAAAAATTGATTAATTCTACAGAGGAAAAAAATTTTAAATTAAATATTTGTTGAGTAAAATGAAGAAATCGAATTTTTAGATTAGAACTTGGCTGCAACACTCTTAAATTGATGTTATGAAAAGATTCTTTTCTTAATTTCTATAAAATATCCTCAAATTTAAGCTATTGGTCTTTTTAATAAAACAAATTCTGCCTCCATAGAATTTTTCGATTTTGTGTAACCCTTTCTTCTATGTTCTCCATTACAGCTTCAAGTACACGAACAAATGAAATGTTGCATAAAAAATATGAAAAGAAAATCAAGAGTTGACTCCAGTTCCGAAGGGGATCATGACGTATTCTGCAAAGAAATGATAACAGAAGTTTCTACTACCAGTTCGAAACCCAGTATGACGAAGCTTAAAAAGCTTTTAGACCAAACGAGAGAAGTCCGAAAAAAGTTTGTGAACAAAATGAGTACTTCAGAAATTTTATTAAAATATCCAGCTTTAGAAAATTCAGATTTGGTAAGAATATTTCTAAATCCAATACCTTAAAATTTGTATTTCCTTCTGATACATTTATATAATATATATAAAATTGGTCAAATTTTATTCTCTTTTTTTTAGCTTCTTTGGGAACTGTCGAAGATCGTGGATGTGCCTGTTCCAAAACTACGTGATAACTTGACGAAAGCTCTGCCAAATATAATGAGAAGTTTAAATTTAAATCTGCCTCCAGACGTCAATAATGACGGACGATGCATCAATATTTTAATAAATTTACCGAAGTTCTTCGTAAAATCTAAAGAGAGAGGAAAAGTCCTTCAGTGCTATCCTGTATGTATATAACATGTGTTTAGCACATTTTATTTTTAAAAAGTAAAATCAATTCTTAACATTTGTAAAGACTTTCATTTGGTTCTTAAAGGTTTTCCTTCATAGAGGAATCTTTTGTACAGAGTAAATTATTCTAAAATCCTGTTCTATTTTTTTCATGTCCAAGGACATCATGAAATCTGTCACACTTTTGAACGCACTGAAAGCTGCTCACTTAACATAAATAATTTATTTCTTTAAATTTTAACACATAATGTTTCCAAATGTTAAGATTTATTCTATTACAAAATTTTGTAATTTTTTTTGCGTTTACTAATTTTTGAGAATTATGTTCAATTATTTAATCGCAAATTAAAAATATATAATTAAAAAATGTTTTTGCTATTGATTTTACTATACAATTTTTAAATCAAATTGGTAAAGTGAAGAGGATCCACAATCTTTCATTGTCGATAAGCTGCAGAAAGTGTCTTCTTCATTCCTTGAAATAAATTAAATATTAAGAATACACCTCATGTCATACCTTAAATTTTATTGCGCTAAATGTTTTCATTTGATATTAGTCCAGACAATTTTTTTTTCGAAATAGCTTCTGAATGGGGTCTGAATGACCCTTAAAAATGTGTGCCGTGGATCGATTGCCAAAGGGTGTTTTTTTAAAAAAAGAATTTTCAAAAATCAAGTTTGCGTGGACGGACCATTTTCATTGCGTTGTACAAAAAAAAGTTCAAATTAAGGTAGTTGTCTCGCGGCAAAAACACTCAAAAGTTTATGCTCAGATAGATCTAAGATATCGCATGTTCTCTCCTAACCATTGGTCAAAAATTTTGACTGGGATTGTATAATCACATAGAAGCATCCCATATACGTATACACACATCCACAGTTACAGTTCGTACGGCAACGATATTGGCAACACTGCAATTTCATTCTCAGAGAAAATGGTGGTGATGCACTTATAGCCTCAAAATAGTATTGTCAAATTCGTCGAAATCTCATCTCAGTGTTGCCACATCGTCACTGCCTATCCCAACCATGTGCCTCGCGACAACAGAAATATTATTCTTTTCAATATTATATCTTTTATACTAAACGCACAATAATTTTTATTTTCTTTCATAAAATCCACACGATATTTTACTACACATCTGTAGATTTTTAGCACAATGGTAAGATTCGTTTTCATACTAGACTTCATAATGTGGCGATTGCCCATGTTAGCTATAGGAGACCCATGCAAAAAGTACTGAACATAATTAAAAATAATTGCCTTTAGAAACACACGATTAAGCTAAAAATTGGAGCATGGTTAGATAACAATATTTTCTACAAATTTTGAAAATTTTAGACAATTCCTAAGAAAGGTTCGATTTCGGCACAACTACCTTCATAAAGATAGTGTACAAAATTCTAAGAAAAACAAAAAAAAAGCGAACCTTCTGTCTCTAATAGGTTTCGAGTTACAGTCATTAAAAAAAACCACTTTTTTCTGAATTTCGTCGAAAAATCACTACTTTTTGCAAAATTGTCTGTACCAACGAACCTAATGATTTTATGAAAAAAATTTCTAGAGATGAGTGTTTCATATATTTATCTTTAATTTGCCGCAAGGGGCAAAGTCCTAACCCTAGTAGGTCAAAAGTTATGACCTTTCAAAGTGGACCACTTTTGACCCATTCTTTCGGGCAATTTCCCTCTGCGGAGTTTTCTTGTAACAGGGTGTTCTATGGGAAAATTATGATAGTGATGCCAGAGAATGAAATAAAGTAAACATTTATGATCTCTCAAAAACTCCCTTTTTTTTGCATTTTTTCACTAAAATTCGAAAAATTGGGACTTTTAAATATACCTCGTTTCTTTTTGATCTGCGAAAGAAATTAAAATAGACTCAATTCTGCGTAAAATGAAAAAAAGGAGGATATTTCAGCTCTAATAGGTCACGAGCTATGACCTTGGAAAGTGGACCTTTCTTACATATAATCATCTGAGTGCACCATGCGGGGCAAGTACAGCCATATTTCAATGTTTTAATGCAAATGAAGTATCTAGCTCTAAATGTAAGTAAAATATACATAATTTTTTATTAATAAACAATGAGTTTTTTATAAAAAAATTATATAAACATCTTTTTTTAATAATTTGTTTTAAATTTTTCAGCAATTTTACGGTTAGAATGTTATTATAGTATATTTTGTTAATCATAAAATTTTCATTGTTTACAAAAAAAATTTTATTCTGAAAAATTAATTATGTTAGCATGCATGTTAATAAAATTAATTTTTTGAGTTTCAAAACTCTAATAAATAAATTGTCTTTGAATTTAATGATCTGAAGTGTAATGACCATTGTAATAATTGAGATGGGCGTAACCCCGTATTGAATTATATTTAGATAATAAATTATGTATTATTTTTGTGATTTCTAAGATAACTCATTCTCATTGATGTTTCACGATCCCCTTACCTCGACCCCTCTACTTATTGAGTATGGCTGGATATTTATTATTCCTAAATTTATTTTAAGATCATATTAAATCTCTTTTGGTTATTTTGGAGAATTATGAAAATAACCTTGCGTCCATAAAATTAAAAATAATTAAAAATAAGTCCCTAATAAAATTAATTTTTCAGAATAAAATTTTTTTTGTAAACATCACTCCTTTCGGACTCTTTGAGTACACTTCAATGACTTTTGGGTTACGAAATGCCGGTCAATCCTTTCAGCGTTACATCAACCGCGCTTTAGGAGATTTAGACTTTATTTTTGTCTATATCGACGACATACTCATTGCGTCCTCTAACCAGGAGGAGCATGAGCGTCATTTAAAAATCGTTTTTCAACGCCTTAAAGATTTTTCTCTTCGCATTAATATCTCTAAATGCCAATTTGAATGCACTGAGATAGATTTTCTCGGGTATTCTATCAACCGCGACGGTTGCAAACCCTCTTCTGAAAGAGTTTCGGCAATTCGGGACTTTCCCAAGCCTCGAACCGTAGTTGAGTTGCGCCGATTTTTAGGCATGATCAATTTCTACCGCCGATATTTGCCTCATGCAGCCGAGAGACAAGCTCTCCTGCAAAACTTTATCTGTGAATCACGCAAGAACGATAAACGCGAGATCCCTTGGGATTCTCAATCTGAAGCTGCCTTTGAGCAAAGTAAACTAGATCTCATAAATGCAACTTTATTAGGCGAAACATTACGCCCAATTATTCCACTAACATTAAGAAAGCGTATTTTTCAGCTTTTCCATGATCCGGCACATCCTAGTGCCAAGGTAACCGAGCGTGTGATAGGCAAGCGATACGTTTGGCCATCGATGCGTCGTAACATCGCAGAATGGTGCAGGTCTTGCGCTCAATGCCAACCTTCCAAAACATCTCGCCATAATCACATTTTACCTGCTCAATTTACCGCTCCAGACTCTCGTTTCAAACATGTCCATATCGACATAGTCGGTCCATTACCCATTAGTAACGGTTTTAGATATCTTTTAACTTTAATAGATCGCTTTTCACGTTGGCCCGAGGCCATCCCGCTCTCTAACATTGACGCTTTAACGGTTTGCCGCGCCTTTGTCGACCATTGGGTCTCTAGATTCGGCTCACCCGAAATTCTTACTACAGACCAGGGAAGTCAATTGGAGTCGCAACTCTTTTCTGCACTCATGCAATTGATTGGTTGCAAGCGCATTCACACAACCGCCTATCATCCCTCTGCTAATGACATGATAGAACGCTGGCACCGCTCCCTCAAGGCCGCACTTTTGTGCCATACAGACCGCGAGTGGTCTCGCTCTTTATCTACCGTACTGATGGGATTACGATCTAACGTCCTCGATATTGGTGCTTCACCTGCCGAATTTTTATACGGAACTACTATCCGCATTCCGGGGGAGTTTGTCCTTCCGGAAGAGCATTCTTCCAATCCGCATGTCTTCATCGAAGAATTTCGAGAACACATGCGCAAAGTTAAACCTATCCCTGTCGCACAGAAGCACAAGCGAAGGATTTTCGTTTTTAATGATTTAAAAACTTGTTCTCACGTTTTCCTACGTAATTTTGCTCGGAAGTCGCTCGAACGGCCATATACCGGCCCTTTTAGAATTTTAAACCGTACTTCGGGCAGAGTTTTCGAGATTGAGGTCAATGGCGTACCTCGCCAGGTCTCAGTCGACAACATCAAACCTGCTTACTTCTTACGAGAGGACATCGATCGTGTCATCTCGACTAACTTAGGTCAATTAGACAATAATAATCCTGTAAGGAAGGTTTCTTTCAACGTATGAGAAACTGTTCCCTTCTATCTTTCATCGGAGACACTTCGAGTCAGCGAATAGATTGTACTCAAGCAAACCTACCAAGTTTAGATGTAAACTAAAAGTTTGTTATCTGTGCATATCTCCATTGTTTTGATCTGTAAATTCCGACAACACAACGGGAACTTTAATTTTTCATTTAGCTTGCAGGGCACTTTCTTAATTTTTCAGGATTTACTAAATCATTGTCTAATTACCATTAATTTCCTGCTTATCATTGTGAATTTTCTGCTCTAACTTAAGCTATCTCTTCAATGCAACAGCAATGACAAGCGAATTTTTTTTTTACAAATTTAAATTTTATTATCTTGTTAAACAACAACTTGTAACGGTATAGCCTGCCGTTACACATAAATGCGCCTATGTGTAGGCAACCATAGTTCTGCTTAATAAACCCATAGAGAAAAGATAAAGCGCCTGAGCGTAGACTACCTGAGCTACGATTATCGGCTTTATAGAGAGCGATCAAAATATCGATCGATAAATGATTCGGCCGGATTTCGCTAGGCGCGCAGAACCCCGTCTTCTCGTGAACGATTTAGTTTCATGAGAAATTAAAAGACGAGCGTTCGATCCCAGCCGTCACTCGTTCTCGGGTCGATTAAAAGCTTACGCTAGATACGGTCTAGTGCTTTTGAACGACCCTTTTTGCTGGTTAGAGATAACCAGGTTGCCGAGAACTCAGCACGGAGCCCATTGGACCACGGACGTCACCGAGTGAACAACCCGAGCCAAGCGGAGGATTTTTGGAGACACATCTTCTGAGCCAAGCAGCCCGTATCAGAGACCTTCATTACCGACTCAACTGATACTAGGTAGTATAACCTCTAGGAAACTTCGTACGCTGTACCAGGCTGGGGTTTCCTAGACATTTTTGCTCTTGTCACAGCACGACCATATTTGTCAGGTTCCTTCGTACGCTGTACCAGGCTGTGGGAACTTGACAAATTCTACGAGTCTGTTGTGACAATCGCCATCTTTGTCAAGCTCCTTCGCACGCTGTACCAGGCTGGGGGAACTTGACAAAGTTATCACTGCACCAGGGTATAACTACATTAACGCGATTAGCATTAGGCTAAGTTCCTTCGCACGCTGTACCAGGCTGGGGGAACTTAGCAGGGT